>CAEFZY010007091.1:0-17742 GCA_903066815.1 Brachyrhaphis roseni
ACCACTGAAGGAAACATGAAAACCACTGAAGAAGACACTAAGTATAACTTCCTTCATCATTAAATGTAAACAAAAATGGAGTCAGGTTGTTTTATTTCTCTTTTGTCTTTGGTAAAAGACCATGAGGCATTTCTTCTTCTAGTGCTAGACTCTGGCATTTGTTTTGATTGTATTTACCCAGAATGCCCTGCGCTATAGTCCACTTCCTGCATTTGGAGCGGTTGCATCCACATATGCATTCGAACCGCACCAGAGTTCACTTCAACCAAACAGAGACCTGGGTTTGGCTTTTTTGGTCTCTATCAAAGTTTGACTGTGCATTCACAACTCCCCAAATGAACCAGACTTTCTAGATGAACTAGAGTTTGATTAAAACTCTAGGACTAAACGGGGCTGGTGTGAACGCACCTTAAATTTAATCATTAAACGGAGACCAACAGTTCAGGAGAGCAACAAACCCGGGGTACGTGATGCACATCAGGGGAGTGAACCTCTTCCGGGAGACCCATGAGTCCGGCCAGTCCGCCTTCTCCATACGCTGACCAGATCCTTGAAACGTCTCCTGTCTTAAGAGCTAAACGAATCAGCAGCCAGTGGTGATGCTTCCAGCCTTCCCATTGGATGGGCAGGTCCATGAGGGTCCCACCTCCTGAAAATAAAGTTTTTAAACATGTTTTGTTTAAACAACATGCTGTTTGTTCTTTTATTAAACAAAAATAATTAAAAAATACTAAGTAAAATTGATTTTAAAAAATGCCACATCTGGAATTAGACAGTAACAAATAAAATAGTTATTTAACGCACATTACAAAAATAGTTACAACAAAGATAAATATGCAGACATGTGGATCACCAACCAGACAACGTTGTACGGTGATGGAAACTGGGCTCGACTTTCTCCTCCAGTGAGAGTGTAGATCCTCGCTCCATGCAAGCCCCACCGATCCCCCTGTGGCGAATACTCTGGAAGATCTCAAAAGACTTGGGATGCAGGAAACGGTAGTACAGCACCAACGCTATCACACCTGCAGAGGGAAAGCACTCATCAAATAGTAGACTTTCACTAAAAACATTCAGGGAAAACAGAAAGTTTTAACATTTCAATGTATGCTTTATAGAGAAACGGGCTGCATGCCTTACCAATGAGGAAGCTGCAGAAGACTGCAGCCGGGATCCCCACAGTGTCCCAGGACACCATAGCAAAAAACCAGGAGGAGGCCAGAAGAAGAAGAGCGTTCTCTAAAAACATGACCTGTGGATTATAGTGGGGGTTGAAATTTGTGTAACAAATTAGACCTGACTGTCTCTCGTGGATCTATTTTACAATGCTTTGTGTTATCTAACATTTTAGCAGTCAGATTTGATTAACATCAGATTAATTGCCTCTATTTCTCTTACGTGAAAATCCCAGTAATATAAATTAAAGGTTGTGAAAATTTCAACCTTTAAATTTAAATTTTAGAGGTTGAAAATGATTTTAAAGGTAGGAGCCTTTGAAATCATGACAGAGGTTCAGTTTTTATTAAGCAAGCAAAGTCAACGGATATTTCGTGTCCTAGCAATAGAAGACAAGCTAGCGAGCAAAGTCAAATTAAGAACTCTTCAAAATAAAACGCTTCCTTTTTCCAAACTAAGTCATGGTTGTCACAATGCCTTCCAGTAAGAGAGAGATGAGCTAACAGACAGACGTACCAGGTAAAACGCAGCCATGCGGTATCTGGATGGACCGTACTTCACGTTGAGGAAGAGAAAGACGTGAACGGCTCCCAGAACGAGGTTGAAAATACTCCATCGACTAGTTGAACGGATGACGTCGGTTTGCTGAGACACCATCCAGAAAGTTGCACCCAGCCAGTGCACACCTGTCACAAACACACACTTCCAAAGTCAGTTTCAAACACCTTATAAATATGAAGTAAAACGTTTAAATGTAGGCTGGCAGAAATGATAAAAAAAATTGAAATGATAAACTTTTTAAACAATTTAAAAACAAATTGTTTAAAAAGTCTAATTATCAGTAGAAAATTTAGACTTTTGAATCCCAGAAATTTCTGATTTTTTTCTACAAGATTTCTGAGTTTTCTGGAGGAAATTTACTCCTCCCTGTTTTTTCTTTATACAGTGGCACTAATATACATTTGTATGGTAAGAAGTATTTTCTACGCTGTACTTTTTACTTTTACTTCAGTAATTTTATTCTGAAGTATTGCTACTCTTACTTGAGCAAATTTTCTGGATTCTCTACCCACTGTGATTTTAGTAATTTAGTTGTTATTTTAGTCAAACATTCACCAGACACACCTGCAGCTCTTGTTAAAATTTCATAAGTTTTATATTGAAAGAAATTGTGAAATATTTTTTACTGATTTTGTTATTTTGTAAATATTTTAATTCAAAATGCTTTTCATTTTGATCTTTAAAATACCAAAATGTTCATATAACTTTATATTTTGATGCATCTGATGATGTAATTTTCAAATATAATTGGTGTTTTGATCAGTTACTCAGTACCTGAGAATTACCAAGTACTTTTTTTTTTTTTTTTTTACTATTTCTTGATTAAAATCAGTGAAAACTGCTACTTCTTACTGAAGTACAAGTTTGGTTACTCTTCCCGCCTCTTCTACCGAGGTAACTGGACTGCAGCATACGGTCTTGGCTTACCGATGACTCCCAGAACCCACTGCTTGAAGATGCGTGTGAAAAGCATGAGCACAGCAAACCGGGATCCCAACATGCCAACCTGAATGAACACAGAATGCATCTTAATGCACAGAAAACAAAACCGACTGCTATGAGTTTCAGGCATATGTGCTGAATAATCCCCACCCTCCACAGCAGTCGGCAAAGAATGGCAGCTGGAGTCATGTGCAGGTGTCCCGGTCTGATGAGCGAGCAGGATCTGGCGTAGAGAACCAGCGCCCAGGCCAGAGACAGCAAACACACAGCAAAACACACCGAGGCTGCAGGGAGGAAAGAGCAGGGAGTTATTGCGCCCTCTACTGTGCATGCGGGAGTCTTTCAGGTCGTTTGCGGATAAATGATAACATTCAAACGTTTTGAGCTATTCTGCTGCCTTTATTCAGCCACACACTAATCACACACTGCGGTCTTCACATTCGGCTCACCAGGAGAGCGGACTCCTATGTCGGTACAGATGAGTACGTAGGTCTGGAGCAGCGTTTCGGGGAGCGTGACCACCAAGGCCTCAAACAGACGTAACGCAGATACATCAGCCTGCTGCATGATTTCTCCATAAACATCCTCATCCGGGAGACGCATACAGTCCCACAGCCTGCCGGCGACAAACATGGCAACCAACGATCAGACATAAGGTTAAATTAAATAAATGTACAGCTTCGTAAAGTCTGCCCACCTTTTAAAGATGCCCAGGTGTAATATGTGAGTCCATCTGAGAGATTTCCTGGGGATTTTTCCATCTGACAGATACCACAGAAAACTGAGCCACTGTGGACCCCAACCTGCAAACACACAGGGGAATAAAAGTTAAAATGAGTGAAGTTTTCACTCTCTGGCTGTAACTGGATTTATTTGGTCTGACTTTTTTTTTACCTGGAAGCAGGAAGAGTGCCGTGAAGCCAGCAAGATGAGCGTAGCAGTAGTTGTGGCCAATCCAAATGTAATACACAAAGCAATAGATCACTGGGAAAAACACAGGAAACACAATAAATAAAGGAGAACTTTAATGTAAGATTAACATCTTACATGTTTTTTACAGAGAGCTTGATTTCTCACAGAAAATAAAGATCTCAGTAAGTCTAATTCTGCAGCATGTCTGAACTTGAGTTGAAGATTTATGAATTGCAAGTTTCAAAGGGTTTTAATTTAAAAATGTAACTATAATACAAACAGCAGCAGCAGAAAATTGTTATATCTTGATTATTATTTTAATAGTTATTTATAAATATATATGTATATATTTATTTTTTCTATTATTGTGCTCCTAGTGTCTATGCTGGAGTAACATATACGTACTATAACTACAAATTAATAGTCACTGCTTACAAATGTGTAAAGTAAGGATCAAATAATCTGTAATTTGTATTAATTGGTCTTCTGTGGACACAGAAGATTATAAGTTTGTGACTCCAAAACATCCTTACCGTTATTGATCTAGTAAATCATAAGAATCAACTAATTTTAGTGTAAAGCAACATGCTTTCTGTAACATGTTGAGTTCTGCGGTTGGATTATAGCAGAAAACCAGAAGTTTTATGTCATTTACATACAAACAATCTGCAACAGAGTGGACAGTGATGGATATAGAGATGGATTTAAAGTGTTGTTGGGATATTTTGTGGTACCATTGTGATATTCTTTAGGTAACTGTACACAATCACAGACCCACAAACACAAATGCTGCTCACGAAAAACAAATAATACTTTTCTTTATGATAAAAAAAAAAGTGTGATTTGTATCATTAAACTGCACACAGTAATTACATCTAATCAGATTTTAAAATTTATTGGTATTTATTGATACTCTGGTTTAACAAACAGTAGGGAAAAAAAGTAAAAATTGCAATCCTGACAATATGGATGGTTTAATTTAAATTTATGACAACAATAAATCACAATTCTTATCATGATAAGAAATTTATCAAGATAAATGATAAACAATACAACTCTATCACTAATTTATATTAGAAAGTCCCTAAATTAGTTCGTCATAACATTTTGGGTTGTTTTTTTAATTTTGCAACTAATTAGAATATATAGATTTATATCGATTTATCCTCCAGGTTTATAAGTGACAGTAATTTGAGTAAAACTCTGCGGTGTTTATAACAGATCCAGTATGTCATGACTGTCCAGATTGAGTTTGAATGACCTCTCTTCAACATCTCATTAGTGACCGCAGCTGCTCAAACGTCTCTGCATCATCATCATCATCATCCTCCTCCTCCTCCCGCAGTCCTGCCTCCCCGCATTCCTCCATACATGTAAACTGAACCTCCGAGCTGCCAAACAGGCGGGCTGTCCGGCCAGGTTAGGCCCCATCCCGGGGTAAACGCCCAACCCCTCATCCATCCAAAAAGAGCGCTAAAATATAACAACATGGCTCCTCTTGGACTCCATCACAAAATATCACACAGACCATTTAAAGGCGAGACTTTAAGGCAGGGAACACGCTGACATGAGTCAGCAGTCTTGATGCATGCGGGTTTAAAAATAGGGAACACTCTGCAGATCCCGCTGCGGTCTATTATTCATGACAACAGAGGCCAGCTTTAGAGCGAGAACGAGTTTAAAACTCAGAGCTGCTGATGCTGATGTTGAATCCTGTCCGTGGCGCCCCGCATCCACACGGGCTCTCACGCGCAGCAAACCCGCATCTCACCGCAAACATAACAGAACCGATTATTACAATATCAGCACAGCAAACACGCAGGTTTTATCCACCCTGCGCCTTGAAAAGAGTGGACGGAGCGTGTCCCAGGTAACACTCACCGGCCGTCCTCTCCGCAACGATCAAGAATGCGGTAAAAGCGAAAACGCAAACTTGGCAACACGGCATGCAGCCTCCTCCGTTGCTCGGGGTGTCCGTGTAATCCCTCATGGTGGAGTGAAACAGACGATCGGTTCCAAGGATTCACAGGGATGGGTGAATGCAGGCCGGGGTGGTTCTGCTCCCGCCCGGGCCAGCTGCGGCAGCTTTGCGTCCCCCCGTCCCACCGTCACCGCCCGACCGTCCCGTTAAAGCGACACAGCACGTTCCGGACGCACCAGCATGACTGGAACTATATTTATGTGGCCAAGTGTAGACAGAGGAGCCAAACCAACACATCCAACTGGGTTTTATTTCCCGACTGTCCTCAGATGGAACAGTATTCATTTCGGTTTGATTTGGTATAAACAAATTAAAGAAACTCGTGAAAGGTGTTATCAAAAACAATTCATTCAAACAGCTTTTCGAAAAACAAAAATACAATTGCCCTAACTTGAGAATCACAAACAGAAACGTTGACGATATGAAATAAACTTGCACTGAAAACTTAAATGGAAGTTAGTTTAGATATTTGGATATTTGCATGAAAGACTAGACAAAAAAAAAATACTTGGTGAGTTTTTGGAGTGTATTACTTTAAAATGAAAGCAAAGAAAAAAAGACATGGCTCAATAAAAGGAAAAAAAAAACGTTGACACCAGAAAAAGACACAGTAGTGGGCTTGCTAAATAGACCCTACAACAAGAATACCGAAAAAGTACCACTACATAAACATTCTATACATTCAGAAATAAAAATGACCTACAACTTTGCAAGAAACATTACTTTAAACATGTATAACATTTTAAAGGACCTCAAAGAAATCAACAAACTCAAACAAACCGGTCAAACAAACGATACACTCAGGCCACAACCTCAGAAACCGGTTTATATCTTTATATTAAACACTCATGCCTTCACAGAGCCATGTAATCTCCCTCAGATCTCACTGCTCACGGGCATAAATGAATTAAAATAAAACCTCATTGCTACCAAAAAAAAAAAGGAAAATCGACCAGTAAATTTTACAGATTTTGAGCTGTTCTAATTTTACAGTTAGAAGACAAAATTATTTGTCTTCTAACATTACAGATTATTATAGGTCAGCTTACCAAGTTATGAAGTGTTTTTACTGTTACTTTTACAACTTCAGATCTGTTCCGCAGATATGACGTCACATATATGCGGCTTAACGCTTCGAACTAATAAAGCCACTTACTCCACAGTGCCACCTGCTGGACACTTTGAAACCCGCTTTAGACAAACAAAGGGAATAAAGGTGACTTCACTTTGGATATTGAAATTTAACTTCACCTGGTTACATTTATATACAGCTCTGGAAAAAATTGATAGACCTCTTAGAATGATCAGTTTCTCTGATTTCATTTTTTTCATGTATATCTTTGAGTAAAATGAACATTGTTCTTTTATTCTATGAACCACTGACAACATGTCTGAAATTCCAAGCAAAAATTGTGTTTTTATTTGCAGAAAATGAGAAATAGTGAAAATAAGGAAAAGATGCAGAGCTTTCAGACTTCAAATAATGCAAAGAAAACAAGTTAGTATTAATTTAGAAACAACAATACTAATGTTTTAACTCAAGAAGAGTTCAGAAATCAATATTTGGTGGAATAACCAGAACGTTTTCAATCTTGTTCAGTGGGCTCTTAATTTTTTCCACAGCTGCATATTGACCAATAGGAAGATATTTGCAATGCATTCTATTTGTTTCTTACTTGTATCCTGTACAATCAAAAGCAGACCTGGTTTGTAACTATGGGTGCTGTTTGTAAAGTTAAATTACCAGCATATTTTTGGTTTATTTAGCCTATATTTAGCTAAATAAACCAAGCTAAATATTCTGGGGTTTCTATTACCCCAATAAAAACATGGTTAAAGAGAGCGTGGGGAAATGATAACTTACATCCATATGAAAGTTATCATATGAATGCTTGTCTTTCTAAGTAACTGTCCAATAAAATATCTGAAAATATAATTTAAATGATGCGATCTTTACCTGTTAGAAAGTGGGCGCTGCAAACTCTGGTATTGTAGTTTCCTCCTGTTTTTAACCTAGATTGTTGATCTTCTCTTTTTTCAGTAAGTTTTTTAAAATGAACTCCCGTGTGACCAACTACTTTCGAAACACGAAAATAACGTTTATCTTTCTCTATGAGAACAGTCGGAACAAACATTACGAAACGGGCTGCATTTACTTCCAAGGTTACAAACCTCATATTGGAATTTCCTTTGTAAAAACAACTGACTAGAAAATTGTTCACAGAAATATTTCAGGATTTCAACAGCCGATTGTTTTAACTGCAGTTGCATTTGAGAAAACCGTCTACAAAAACTCAGCATTGGGAATACCAGGTGCTGTAAGCTTGTGCTGCCACCAGGGGGCACTAACGGCTTGCACTCTGCTTTTTTTCACACTTTTTAACTCAACATGGGAAAAAACTTGTACATTTACTCATCCTCCTGGCACATTTTGCTTCAATGTCGTCTTTGATTAAAGAAATATTATCGAAGAGCCAGCAAGATCAGACGAGATCGGGCGTGTTCAGGGTGGTGTGGCCGCAAACAGAAAACCAGCAGCGACACAGACAATTTATTGGACACAAAGCAGCGAGAGATATTTTTGCTTCAATGTCATCTTTCACTTTGCAAACGGCATCCATTTCGGTTCAAGCTAAACATTCTTGTTTTTGGAGCGCATACATGATATCGATTATTGTTTAGCCATAAAAAAAATTGTGTAAGAGAAATAAAACTAACTGAAAAGAAGAAGCCAACGGCAAAAGTCCTGTCGTTTTGTGTGCTGTATCACCTCATCGCCGCTAGATGTCCTCAGTTAGCTTCTTCCAGATCACCTAATTGACTTCTTGTTTGTTAGCGCAGCAATAAACCTGAATCCACTTTGTGTCTAGTACAAAGTTTCTTCTTGTCTTATTCTTCCCATTTCTTGACATTTCCAAATGAATTGGTTTATTATCCCAGTTTGTTGGAGTTTCTGGATTTTTTGTTTATAATTTTTTATCTGTATTTACATTAGTACTTTGTGGGAATTTTGTTGTTGTTTGTTTATCTGGTGTTAGTTAGCTTAGATTGTTCTTATTATATTTTTACTTGAAATTTGACCTGAATTAACATAGTAACGTTTTTAAAAAAGAAAAGAATGAAAAAAAGAAAGACGTAGAAAGCATGCAGTTGCACTTTTTTGACAGCAGGTGTCGTACTTTCCACACTTTTACAATTTTTCTTCTTGGTTGTTCTGGTCCAAAGTATCCATACCCTCATCACCTGCATGAATTTATATTAATGTTAGGGTTTAAAATGCTCATTTTATTCTTGTTTTCTTCTTTTTTTTCCAATGTTGATTAATAATGCATCAGAGATTTTCATTTTATTTTCTAAAAAAAAAATGTCTGCATACTCTGAAACTGATTCAATTGACTGATATTCTATAAGCCACACAAATTAAATTTATACATTTATTTTTAAGTGCTTGTGCTGTTAGAAGCAGTAGAAAAACAAATGGAAGTACAATAATGTGCAAAATGTGAATTTTGCATAATAGGTCCACTTTGTGTTTTTAAAAAACTGCAAAGCCACCACTTTAATGTCTTATATACAGCAGTTTAATCAGTACATCAAAACAAAGTTAATAAAATATTAAAATTAAGTTAATCATTCTTTGTAATAACTCAGATTGAGGATTGTCATAAAGTGATGCAACAGAGCTGATAATCCTCAGTGCTTCATGTGTCTGATGTCATTCAATGTACAACTAGATGAAATTGAAATGCAGTAGTAAAAGCACCAGTATTCATATCACTATGTTTTCAGAGTTTCCATGATCATCTTGGAAGAGGAAGTTGCCCTTCAATATAAAAGTATCAAGTTGCAACACTTTGATTATTGCAGGTTCACAAACAACATAGGGTCAGTTGAGAAAAGTGCAACATTATTCTACAAAATCAAGCTGTGGACTCTACATTGTTATTCCCTTCTGCTCCTTTTCATGTTCTGCTGAGAAGTGCAGAAGAAACAGAAAAGAGAAAACATCCCAGTAAATTAATGGCAGCAGTCTCATAGCCCAGAGTCCATTATATATCAGCTACAGACAATTGTTTTGTTGATAAACAGTCTTTGAAAAATCAATTTCTGTCCTCTCTTTTTGTCCAGCCACAAACAAACCAGTGTTACCTCATTGTTCAGAGGTAACACTGGTTTCCACTGGCAGTGGAAATTGTTTCATGTTTATGTTCATTTCTCTGCACCAGTCATCCATCTGACTGCCTGCACTTTGCTTTCTTCCCGGTCTGTATCTGTCTTTTTGGTTTTCCATCAGTAATATCTGTTGAGGCTTTGAGTCACTGTGCTGATGTCTGGTTGTCCATTCATCCAGATCTCTCGAAGAACCCGTTCCCGCTCCTCCAGTCGCTGGGCCCGGTCCAGCTCTAAAGACACACAAACAGACACTTTCAAACACACCCCATTATGTTTGTGTTATGACAGTTTCTAACACACTGGATTGAACATTTCACATAAATTTAACATGTTTCTCTTGCTGGACTCTTACAGATGCCAACAACAACCTTTTTGTCCTAAATCTTCAAGTTGTCACCCTAAAATGTTATGGTTAAACAAGACATAAACGGATCTCTGACATTAATTATATTATTTCACCAATTTAGAAATTCAGAACTGTTTTTTGAAATCAGTCAACAACAAAACTTGTAACTTTTCCAGCAACATAAAGCAGTAAAACCAGCTGACCAAAAGTGCTGGAACTATGCTTTGGTTGCTAGGTGACGGGCTGGGCTCGGTTGATGTTGCTAGGTGACAGCACCCAATTTGACTTAACAATTAGGAGGTTTTTGAAATGGCACATTTTCCAGACACCAAAAAACTTTAACTTATAGCCATAAAACAGATGTGTGTTTTTTAAGGGTTGGGCTGATTTTAGAGGCAGTTGAGTCCCAAGTGGAAGAAGAAAAATGTGAAAAAAGTAAATCTTGCATAATAGATCTCCTATTTTTCCCCAAAGAATAAAGAGCTTACAGCGTGAGATCAGTTTATTAAAAGATTTGTTTATTTTAAGCTCTTTAATGCATCTTAATCAAAGGTAACAGCAGCTGAATTCACATTTGCAGCTTGAATGCATATTTGTAACATAACCTTTTTCATTAAACTCACATGTTTAGAGTTTCTTTTGAACATAACAAATGAAACATTGACCAACATATTTAATGGGTCTGATTTTAGTGTTTGCACTCATCAAAATGTAATGTTGGTTCAATTGTTGACTGTATGGTGTTTTCTTTAAAACTTTGTAATTTTGTGCTTTTATTATGTGAAACACTTTGAGCTGCCTTGCTGCTAAAATGTTCTGTACAAATAAACTTGACTGATTGATTGATTGATTGATTGATTGATTAAAGGAGATTATAAAATGGAGAACCATTCAAAAGTGTTCCTGTGACAGATACCCTCAGAAGATGTGAACATGGTGGCGTTTAGCAGAGCTCTTTCAAAGCGCCTGCGTCGCCGTGCCGACAGGTCAGACGTGTCATCCCAGTCCTCTGGCTCACAGTCCCCAGTGTTCCCAGTCACTCCAGAGGCCACAACCACAGCACCGGCGTTGTCTGGGTTACCGTCTGTGAGCTGAGGGCGGGCACAGAGGTGCTGGCGACGGTGATGTCTGACCCTTTGGCGATTCTGAAGGTCGTTGCTGTTGCCATAGTGGCAGTCCGCTCGGCAGTGTATCTGGAAGACGATGGCGCACAGCGTGACCAGGAGACCAACACACACACCGCCGAGGAACACAAGAGCTGTTCTCTCAGGTTGGTCTGCGATAAAGGGAAGCAACAATCAATTCAGAGTCAGAATTAAATGTTTGAGTATTCGAATTAATATCTTGTAACTGATATTAATTCGAAGTCTTCGAAGAGTTATTGTTGACAGTGATGGCTGTTGGCAGGAAAGATCTCCTGTAGCAGTCTGCATTGCAGCGAATCTGAAGAACCCTCTGACAGTCTCATGTAGAAGACGGTCAGGGTTATCCATAATGTTCTTGATTTCATGAAGAATCCTTCTGTGCATAATAATCTCCAGAGAAGTTTGGAAAAGTGCTGCCTGAATCTGTTCTTTTGTAACCAAGCTATTCATTTGAATGTTTTTATTTTAGTCACAAAAAAACAGAATTTGGACCCAACTTTACAATGTTGTCTGTCTGATGATGTAATTTTTAAATATTAAATCAGATGTTTTGATCAGTTACTCAGTACTTGGGTAGCCTTTAAACCAGAAACCGTTTTGCACTCTAACTTGAGTAACTTATTGGACAGTTTTTACTTTTACTTGAGAACAATTTTAGAGCCATTGATGTTTCAAATGTTTGCTCAACACAGAAATACGTGAGGGCTAAAATTAAAAGACTGATCACAAACAATCCCACATGAATCGTTGATCCTACCTGCAATGAAAGTGTAAGCAGCCAAAAGGTTGCTCAGCATCGCCATCTCCTGGGACCCCATCTTCACCTCCGTGTTTGGGCTTCCAGGTGTTGGAGTGCTCATATTGTGGCAGAGATGAGATCGGTATACGTTCCTGGAGAAGTTAGATCAGCGCCTCATCTCTCCTCCTGGATTGTCAGGTTTTTAGGAAAAAGCAGAAGAGCAAGTGAATGGTTCTGTTGCATCTAAACTAACAATTCTGCACAGCATTTGAAATAATAAATATCATTAGTAATATTAATAATGCAATTTATTTATTAGTGCCTATAAAGGATTTCAAATTCACCTGAAAAAGTAACAACCTTATTAAAAACACAATCAAGATGAAAAATTAAAACTCATAAAACTGCTGAATAAAACCGTAGAATGTTCAGCTGAATTATTTTATGAATCTATAGTTTTAGATGGTAAACGCAGAACAAACTCATCACAATACAACGTCAAGGCATATGATTTGTAACTGCAGGTATGTGCAACTAAAGAAGCACTCAAGATGTAATTGATTATTATTTAAAGGGGATTTATTATGCAAAATTCACATTTTGCAGGATTTTATAGACAATAAAGATTTTTATACTTTCATTATGGCCTCAATTGCTTCTAAAAACAGTTCAAGTGTTTTAAAAAAACATTCACCCGTTTTTCGGCAATAAGTTAATGTTTTTTGATGCCTAGAAAATGAGCTGTTTCACAAACCTCCTGATTGTTAAGTCACATTCCACGATCAATGTGTCGTTACCTAGCAACCTCAGCTAAGCCAAGCCTGTTACCTAGCAACCCGAGCCGAGCTCCAACACATTTAGCCAGATGGATTTATTGTTGTATGTGCTGTACAATGGCTGCTGGAAAAGACAAGTGTTTTGTTGCTGACTTACTACTTGCTCCATTCTTGTTGCTTGTGCAGGAGGCTCTACTTCTGCTTGTTGAAGATAAGATTGAGTTTGTGTGGTGTGGCCAGCAGCAACTAATTTGAATTTAAAGTGACAAGACAAGACAATCTTATGATGTAAGAATTATTTTGTGTAACAAATGTAACAAACATGATTTGTGTAGCCTATAGAGCTATAATAACCTGTTCAAGGAAGTATCATAAGTTCCCTTTAATTAACTCACAATTAATTTTCTTAAAGCAGTCAATCTATTTTTACATTTATACTTGCTTCTGTACAGTGAACTAAACTCCTCTCACTTTCCCACCTCGTTTTTCTTCTTCCCTGTCTGCAGTGAACTAATCCCCAGGCGGTGAGTCCATCAGGCAGCCAGGTCTGTACACTTGACCTTTGTGCGGAGCATGTGGAAAAGGGCAGGTGTTGCTCAGTGCTCGCACAGTGACCATGTCACCACAGATAAATGTCCAAAATCACAGCCTGAGTGGAAAACATACTGAAAGGAGCTCATGACTGATGAGCTTCATCACCTCCGAAAGGTCAGCATCAGAAATGTTGAAGTTGTCGATACTTTCCAACATGTATCCTGTCTACTTTACGTCGCATTAAAATGCATTATTTATTCCCCTTTTCACAATATTCAGGTTTTGCAGAGCCACTCAATGAATTAAATAATAAATAAAATAAATAATGAATCATGGCATACTGACAGAAAGGACAACATTATTCACCCAAAATCAGTGGATGTTGCATGTTTTCAGTGTTTACTACAGTCAGCAGACTGGCAAAAACCAATGAATGGCATTTACAAGGGATAATCTCTTCCTCCAGTGGGAATAGGTGGTGTTGGTACAAGAGGATGAGATGCAGTGAGCATAAAGTTGTACCAGTCAGTGATTGGATTAAACTTGACTCTGTGGATTAAGTTCCTAAAAATCCCAGTCCATTAGTACTGGTGCTCTCATCTTGCAACTTCAAGGAAGTATTTGTAACCTGTACTGTATTTGTAGCTTGGACTTTTAAATGACTCTTACCTACAAGTTTATATTTCACTGTAATTGCTTATCTCTATGTTGCAGTGGTCACTGATTAATGCATCCTAATTAGACATCTAAAGGTAATAAATAGCAGCAGATCACTTTTTAGTGTGTTTTGTGGTAATAAACCTGACAGAAAAAAACACTGAGCATAGGCATTTGTTTTCTCCTCCCAACATATTTGTAGGAGGTAAAAATGCCAACACAAGGTAAAAGGTAATGGATTGGTTGACAAATTCTTGCGTTCAGCCTTTCACATTCTGGCACACCACCTTCCAAGGTCCCACATAAGCTTTTGTTGTGCTTTTACTTTTGTATTCAGCTCTGCAACTAGAATATTAAACACGTTTGCTCAGAGTCTTTTAGTTCACAGAATAACCTTAAAGGTGACCTATTATGCTTCATTGAACACGTTAGGTCAGGTCACAAAACATGCTCATCGCATTCTTTTTGCACAAAATTATTCCTAGATAATGAGATTTCAGTCTGCTCAGTTGTACCTATTGTGAGCTCCTTTCAGAATGAGCTGTTTTAGAGTGTCTTGTCACTTTAAATCCAAATAAGCTGCTGTTGGCCCCAACTCAACAACACAGAAGAATCCAGAAAGTGGTTTCTACATGGTAAGTCTTTTCCAGCAGTCACTGTTCACCGCATACAGCAGTAAAACCAACTGACCAAAAATGCTGGAGCTCCACTTGGGTTACTAGGCGACGGGCGGAACTCCACTTGGGGGTTGCTAGGTAACGGAACCCCAGCAGAAACCCCAACAGAAATTATTTTTGGCATTCCTAACTGACCAAAACAGGGTAAGTGGATTTGAATAAAATGTCAGTGAACTATGCAGGATGTGTGTTGTTTTTTTTCCTCTTTATCCAGAGTAAGAAAAAACCTGTGAAGGCAGAGCAGCTTCCATTTTTAACACCGAGAAATTGCTTCACACTGTCTTTAAACATTTAACTTTTAAACTGTGGCAAAAACATGGACGTTAAAACCTAAATGTTGTACTCCAGTGATGAGAAGCTGTAAAGACAGGGCACAAGTTTAAACTCTGATAAATAAAAAATGTATGATGCACTCAGAGGAGATCAAAGTGGCCTAATTTCTCAGAATGTCTTCAGCTGTAAAAATGCAGAAAGACAGCACTACTGACCTGCAATAAAAAGACAGCATGCTGGAGGACAGATGTGTGTTTTGCCTGTCACATTTCTGAAAGCATCCAGATGCTTTTCCCCCCTGTCATACCTGTTCATTCTCAGAAAAGCAGCACATCAGGGTTTGAATTGTTTATCAAAACTAACTGAGGAATTTAGTAGCGTGGCTGTCGACCATAGCATGAACACAACCTCGAAGCACTTCTAAATTCACCGACTGTCAGAGTCGCTTTGTGATGATGTGTGGAAAAGCTCCAGGAAACGGCTGCCCTCCCTTCTCACCCTCTGTTGCTTTTCCTCCAAAGTCTGGATGCGACAGTTCGACTTACAGCAGGAGACATGCCAACATGATTTTTTTATTTAAGGTTATTACAAGCCCAGATTTTAAAATAGGCATCTAATGAATATCTTATTCTAATATCAGGCAACTGAGCATCACAGTTATGTAATGGCATCAGTGTGACACTCAAGGCCTGCAGCCAAGTCATCAACGCCACTCTGCCCAGGAGTCAACACAACACAAGCTACAACATAACACCATCATCTAGCTGCATCCATCACTGACACTGTCCATCCGCCTTTTTTTAAATAAAAAAACATAATATTCTTTTAAAAGAAATAGACGTCACGTTTCTGGTGGGTGTGACTAATGAATAAAAACAATAACATGATAAAGGGATGCATCCTTACAGTATAAAAAACTGTACAAACTGCATCTATTTTTAATTCAAATTATATACTTGCATAATAAATACTTCATGAGCTGCACAACATATAGAAGAACTACAGCCATATTCACAAAACAGATATTATATGAGATTCTATTGGGCTACGTTCACACTGCAGCATGAAGTGACCCAATTCTGATTTTTTGTGAAATTAAATTTTTTTTGCTGTGGTCGTTCACACTTCCAAATAAATGCGTCTTGTATGTGTTCTCCAGTGTGAACTGCAAACGACCTGAAAGTGTTACGAATGCGCAGTAGAGGGCGCTATAACGTCAGCGTGCTCAGTGTTCTGCCAACCGCCATAAAAAGAAGAAGTGCTCAGTGTTTGCGGAAGTAAACATGGATGCTAACGGTGGAGCATAGCTTACATATGAAGTTGTTATCCGACTGGAGCAGCATATTAAGAACTTAATCCTCATTAAAGTCCGTCATGGTTGTTGTTATTCTTCCCGCTTCCGAGTATCAGGACGCAGAAAAGTGACGTTTGTCGAGTATCAGTGACGTTCAGGTCGGATGAACGAGACCTAAACATTCAGATTCAAAGACCTGATACGTATCGGATATTCAAGAGGCATGAGTCAAAAAATCCGACCTGTGTTGTTTAGACAGTAATGAAAAGATCAGATTCAGGTCACATTAAGGCAAAAAAATCTGAATTGGGTCACTTCAGGTTGCCGTGTGAACGCAACGTTAGTGCCAAAAATATGTTCATGTGTCTATGTTTATACAAATTACATATATACACATAAGAGCACAGTACATAAACACACTACAAACAAACAAAACATGTTATAGACACATTAACATATTTTTGGCATTAATGGAACCCCGTTGTCTTAATAAAAGGTTTCTGTTGGTCTATGAAGCGTTTTTACAATAACAATCATAATAATACAAAAACAACAATATTCTTTGAAAAACTTATCCAAGTTTAATGACTTGTGTGTGCAGGTCTGCATTTGAGCAGAAAGATCCTGAATGTTTGTGATTTTAACATTACGGTAAATAAAAATTAAGGTACAAAAACATGGTCAAAAATACTTTTGTTGTATCTAAAACATAATATAAGATTTAAAAAATTCATTGAGATCTCATCCTATGAAAGTAAGTTGTTGTGAATTAATTCAAATTCAAAAGTACTTAACTGATCCCAAAGAGAAATTAAATGAATAAATCAGAAGCAAAGCCTTGAGATTACAGATATTTGGCTTTCCCACATATTTAAAAGCCTTCTTGTGAACTTCTGAATTTGGATAAAATAATTTTTTTTTAAAAAGTCTCTTTCTTTCTCATTATTCTGGCAATTTTCAAACTAAAATAATTTTGGTAATCCTAACTTATATAATACAGGAAAAGTTTAGTCTAATTTAATATTGGACAGAGAAGAAAAAATGTAAATTTTTATTAGACAGTGTACGTTAATATCTGTTCACTTTGAATGAATGGATAATAGCGTAAAAACTTATTGAATAATTAATTAATTTTATTATTAATGACCAGTTCTCAGAGTTTTTTTGTGTAATTTTAGCTATTTCAACGTGTGATGTAATTCAAATGCCTTAACCATTTAAAATAAAACACATGTGTTTATAATCCTCAGAAGAAGACAATCTGCTCTTGGTGTGCATGCTGTGTTCTCATTGCTAATATTTTATTTCTTTTTTGTTAAATTAAGAAACATTTAGGACCAAACTAATTTTGATCCTCGTTTTATCACAGAGTGTAATCTTCTTTACCTTTCTGCTGTGACTGATGAGATTATTACGCAGCAGAATGTTGGTTTAGAAAACTGTCGCTCCTATAACTCTGTCTCTGAATACACACACACACACACACACACATCTTCCAGAATGCTCTCATCAAAGCTGAAGTGTATTTCTCCCTCTGTGCATGTCTAATAACACTA
>CAEFZY010007094.1:0-64772 GCA_903066815.1 Brachyrhaphis roseni
TCTCCTGGTGTTCATCTGTACTTCTCGGACAGAGCCAGAGCCACGGCAGCCAGGAACTTATCCATGGCCACATGGACCTCAGGGGTGAAGTCGTTGGGGAAGCTTATGGCCAAAACCACAAGGATGTTGTGGGCAAGAATCTGTGAAAAACAAGTGATGAGACAACACTTGGACTTTATACAAGCAGAAAAAAAGGACCAATGCACAGCTTAAAGCACACTCTTAGCTCTGAATCCTCACCTTAAAGTTGGCGGGGTCCACTCTCAGCTTGAAGGCATGGAGCTCGCTCAGGTTGAGCAGACCTGCAGTCAGATCGTCGATTTTAGCCACAGCGTCAGCAACTCCACCCATCACTGTGGCTCCATGCTTCTTCACTGGAGCAGAGCCGGGGTTCAGGTCCTTCCAGTGAGCGAAGTAGGTCTTGGTCTGTGGGTAAACCACCAGCATCCTGAGTGGAAGAGTAGAATGGGTGGGTAAAATTTTAAACAAAAAGTTGTTGAAATTCAAAGGTTTCAGGTCTCATTTACCTGCCAAGAGCATCTGCTCCAATGGCTGCTGCGCTGGGAGAAATCTTTCCCCAGAAGGCCTTGACGGTGTCCTTGTCCTTGGCAGTAAGACTCGTCATTTTGGCTGTTTCAATAACCAACTAACTAACCAACTAAGCGCGAGGGCTACTTGTTTGAGAGGCAGCAGAGGAAACACCCAGCAGCACCTCCCCTGAAACGGTCCACGAGAGGCGGTCTGAGTAATCCTGATCAACGGTTTCTGTGAGATAAAATCTTTCAGTGTCTCTGAAATTTCTTTGAATTACAAAATATTATTCAAACTTACTCAGTTCTATATGACAAAATATTCAAAAATAATAAAAAAATAAAGGTGTGGATGGTCAGGATAGTTAGAAAATGGGAAATTTACTGTTAGAATTAAAGGTTTTCATTTTCAAATTTTTTCTCATTTGCATCTTGTTTAAAGGAATATGTAATGATTTTACACTTGCAGCTTGGGAAACTGGCTTCAGTGCATTACAGAAAGAATCATTCACAGTTGCAGTTTAATGTCAGTATGTTTAGCATAAAATGCCATTCAAATACATCACAGCTTTGGTTATTACATCAAATTTGGGAAAGCATTTAAACCATGTGAATACTTTTTCAAGACGTTGTTCTACATGTTTGTAATGAATTCATTTAATATGAAGCTTTTCTTTTTTGTGTGAGTGAAATACTAAAATTAAATCCATTTTCAATTACATTTTGTACTGATTGAGAATTACCTGTTCTGTTTTCGTAAATGGCTTTATTTACAAATGAAGTATTTTTAAAAGTTACAGCTGGGATTATGATTTACTATTGTTGTTATCAAGATTGCATGGAGGAGGATAATTTATTGAACCAACTGACTAATCAAAGCATACTAGGAAATGTTGTAATGTTTTCATTTATTATTTGAGGCCTGTGCTATACTACACAGACAAACACCTTCACTGTAACATTAATGGAAACAGTTCATAGGCATAATTGTAAAAATAAGATGCAAAACATTTTAAATCCAAATCTACTCTTTATCCCAATTTCCAGATCTGAAGGCTGACTAAACCAAGTATTAATAATTCATTTCATCTGATATGACTATGAATGTGACTGAATTTTCAAACCGACATGAAGGATTTTGCACACGGAGCAAAAAGAACCAGATAATCATTTTTTGAGGGTTTTTATTTTCATGCATTTATTTATCACATCAAGAATAAACTGATGTAGCTTCACTTCTTCTCCTGGTGTTCATCTGTACTTCTCGGACAGAGCCAGAGCCACGGCAGCCAGGAACTTATCCATGGCCACATGGACCTCAGGGGTGAAGTCTTTGGGGAAGCTGATGGCCAAAACCACAAGGATGTTGTGGGCGAGAACCTGCAAGGTAAATATAAGTTATAATCTGTCTAAGTAACCTTAATCCCCGTCAGATGTTATAGAAGGAGATAATAAGGATATATTCAATGCTCTGAGTCTTCACCTTGAAGTTGGCAGGATCCACTCTCAGAGTGAAGGCATGCAGCTCGCTCAGGTTGAGCAGACCTGCAGTCAGATTGTCGATTTTAGCCACAGCTTCAGCAACTCCACCCATCACCGTAGCTCCATGCTTCTTCACTGGAGCAGATCCGGGGTTCAGGTCCTTCCAGTGGGCAAAGTAGGTCTTGGTTTGTGGGTACACCACTAGCATCCTAAAAGGTCAGAAAGCAAGAAAAGTGGGTGGGCAAATTTAAAACAGTGAGGCTGGAATTTGAAGATTTTTGTCACATTTACCTGCCAAGAGCATCTGCTCCAATGGCTGCTGCCTTGGGAGAAATCTTTCCCCAGAAGGCCTTGACGGTGTCCTTGTCCTTGGCAGTAAGACTCGTCATTTTGGCTGTTTTGAGTACCGGGCTGAATTGAGATCCTGGGGCTTTTAAGCCTGTGAAAGATGGTGGACACCTCTTTCACAGGACCTCCCCTAAGAGAGGCGGTCCAACAGCATCACTTAATTCAGGGTAATATAAACAGAATTGTCCTTCTTAAAACAACTTTCAACTCCACAAACTGTTTTTTTACAATAAAAAAAATAATGGCAAGCTATACCATTTAAAATGATCTTCCCTGGATAAAACAACATTTATTTGACATTAAATGACCTTTTATTGAAATTGTTTATAAAATGATTCAAATAAAATTGATTTAGGTTTTATCAAAAAATCAAATAACAACCCCTAGATCAGATTTTAGGACTAAGAAAATAAATTTTTTTTTTACGTTTTCAGTTTTTACAATAAAAATAAGCATACAGTTTATGTCACAATGCATATAGTCCGGTTAGTCACTTATTATTATAGAGTTATAGACAGAGATCCCCCCCTTAAAGGACAATGCAACAACACAGACAGAGAAGATCCAGGCAGATTTTGAAATCCAGGCTCTGCAGTCGGGGAAATATTATTAGATTTGTCTGGAAACATTCCAAAATGCTGAGTTTAGTTACTTTCTGGCCCCTGCAGCCAAAATATATGTTAGAGCCTAATCTAATCAACTACACTGCACCTGCAGGGCTGGATCCACACTTACTGAAGAGATAAGTCTCATTTCTAGTTCAGCTGACAGGGTTGTGCTTTGACCTCCCTGTTATACTTCTAGTGTATGTCTGACAAACAGTGCAGAAACACTGTGTACCTCATTTATCAAAAACGTTAAACAGAACATAAAGCATCAAGCTGCATGGAGATGGCCTGACAGCCTTTAGTTTAACATGGTCGTCTATAATTTTCTTTCTAATCTCCTGGGACAACTCTCCTCTTTGCTTTCTGTGGTTCATTCAGTGTATTACACACCATGTCGCCAAACAGCACGGTGATTACTCGTCACCCTGTAGCTCAGAGAATAGGCTTTAAAATACTGTTAGTTTATAAATCACTGAACAGCTTAGCACTACAACACATTAATGATCCGATGTTGTGTCGACCTTCCAGACTTCTCAGGTCTTCTGGTTCCGGTCTGCTCTGCAGCCAGAACCAGACTACGGAGAAGCAGCATTCCGCTTCTATGCACCACAAATCTGGAACAAACTTCCAGAAAACTGCAAAACAGCTGAAACACCGAGTTTCTTTAAAAATCTAGACTAAAAACCCACCTGTTTAGAGTTGCTTTTGAGCTATAATAAATTAAACATGTGCATTGATGAGGGTGCATGA
Source organism: Brachyrhaphis roseni (assembly GCA_903066815.1). Classification (NCBI taxonomy): domain Eukaryota; kingdom Metazoa; phylum Chordata; class Actinopteri; order Cyprinodontiformes; family Poeciliidae; genus Brachyrhaphis; species Brachyrhaphis roseni. The sequence goes on from CAEFZY010007094.1 coordinate 3,719, forward strand.
CAGCGCTCATCAAAATATGTTTGTCACTGATTTTCTCAGCTGTTGACTGCATATCTTTTATGACTTTGTATTTGTGTGCTTTTATGCTGCAAAGCACTTTGAACTGCCTTGTTGCTGAAATGTGCTATACAAATAAACTTGAAAGATTGATTTTAAATAGGCAGAATGATGCTAATTAGAGGACACACCATAGTTTTGATGATATAGTTAGGAAAGATGATTCTCCCTCATGAAATTACATTAAGATGTTTTATTCTTTAATCTGATAATGTACTTTTTTAAAAATTAATCATTATTTTCACATGAAACATTTCATGCATCACTGAGGGTAAGAACAATAAACACATTTGATGCAATAATACAGACTTTTTAAAAGAAGACTGGCCATTTTAAACACAGAGCAAAGGCATAGGTCGACTCATTTTACACAATTGAAATAGTTGTTGCACCAAAACAAGACAAATGGATGTGATTCCATTTGCCTTTAATTAGACAAAATGACTATTTAAAAAAAAATTATATACTTTACCTGGGTTCTTGTAGAAGAGGAATAAAGCCCTGAAGAAGCAAAAAAAATAAAATAAAATAAAAGTAAGGATGGGCAGTAATTGTGCTTTCAACAAGACAGGATGAATACAAATATTAGCTCACTCATTTTGTTGACTTTTAGTCTTTTTGTTTCAAAATTCAACTGTAAAAATGTAAACTCACTTGCTATGGATCCAGTAGTGCGTTATCTTATCAGCTCCTCCCAATGACAAGCGGCTGTCTAGAGCCAACAGCTGCTGCTGCCACAGTGTTTTTCTCAAAGATTACAACTCGTGTAAATTTATCAAAGATGACTTCATTGATGTTTGAGAAAAGGGGTCAAATGGACGCAGTCACCCCACCCATAAAATATACCTTATTTTGGTGGGGACCTGACTAAAACCCAGATACAGATTAAAGTATTTTAAATCAAACTATTCAGAGAGATATTGTACTAAGCATTGGGTTTTTTTTGTGTTGCAATGTCTGGCTTCCAGAAAACTAGTTTTTCAATGAATTTCAAACATTTTAAGGCCTCAATTTCAGATGTATAAAAGGATGCACAGACACCCTGAATCTTGAATGAACACAAAACAAGCACGTGTTCCACATTTATTAAGTAGTTTTTCAAAACGCACATATTACAGAGGACAGAGTCTATAATTTACAGAAACCAGCAGAGAAAAAACTGAATTGTGCTATTACATACAATTGGAGTGAGGTTAAAAACTCGATATGTATAAAAAAAGATAGATACTTAAATTAAAAACGCCAAAGTTTATCAAAAATTCTTCACTAAAAAGTGGATATGAAAAAAGTGGAAAAGACCTTTAAAAAGTAAAAGACATTTTGACATCAACAGCCTACGCACTTTTGTTGAGTTAGACTTTGGGCATAACCATTCTGAGTTTGCGTTGACATATATTATTTCAGTATTTATATCTTACACAAGACACACTTAAAACTCAGCACACTCACTTGCTGTTTCCCTGACGAGACCTACAAGCTTCTCTAGCGCCTTCAGTCACTGTTCAACCCAGTTAATCTTACAAAAACACATTGCATAAGCAGATACAATCTAATCTCTTCTTTACCACTGCTGAAGATACCTTCCTGACTATAAATAATAATAAAAAAAGACTATATATTACACACAGTCTTAAAGTTGAGGGAAGAGACAAATCTTTTGGTATAATTTGTCAATGCATAAAATTTTTATTCATCGTCTGGTTAGACATTTCCCACTGCGTGGGAAACAAGATTAGAATCAGAGGTCCTGAAAAAGAATAATAATAAAAAAAAAGATAGAAAAATACTCTGCAAATAAATCCTGTGTATAAATATCGGCAGAATGTGGAGGTGGTGTCTTTTGTTTTATTATTTAGTAGCACCAATGAGCTATAGTTGATGCAAGGACACTTATGAGAGGGCTGGCTTTTGTTATTCCAAATGGCAGTAATGATCACACATAATGATAATACTGCAGAAAAGATTTTTCCCCTAATAGAATCACAAATGAGACAGATTATGAATTAAGATGAGAAATGACTTGACATAATCAGGATAATGAAATTTGTTAACAGTTTTGACTCAAGTGCCACCAAAAAACAGTGTAAAGAACTGAAACGTTACAATGTCAGACTGATGAGACTAAATGACAAAGAGAACAAAACTAACATATGACAATGTTTTAAGCTGTCATGTTATTAATATATGCACAATGTGATGTACCTAAAACTTTCAGAGTGAAACAAACACATGAACAGACACACTGTTTTTTCTAAATTACATGGATGGAGAAACATGAGTGAAAGCTGCTGCGAGCTGCAGGAGACAAGTTTATTTTGGTTCACCAGATGGAGGAGAGGAGCCCAAGAGAGGAGACTTAGGTGACACCTAGAAAGAGCAAATAACAAATAACTAAACGTCAGTCAATACATAAACAGAAGTAAAGAACTTTTATATTTTCTGAGCACATGCAAGAAGCTAAGTGTCCTTAAAACATACATTTAGATGTGCAACATCTGAAGTAATAAATTGCATGCCGCTTCTAATATAAATAAATGTGAATATCCAGATTTAAGCTTTTCTTAATATACAAAGAGGAATAATGAAAGACCTGGACAGATTTAATACGATGGGGTTCATCTTTCTTATTTTATTGCATCTCTAGCTCAAGACCCAGGCAGACAGTGACCTTGAAGCACGTTGGTCCTGTGGCCAACAAATCATCATTCCTCTTCCACACTGTCTGATAGTTTGTTTGATGTCTCTACTCTGATTTATTTTATTTTTTTTTACACAGATGGGACTTCGTATTTTTTCCTGATGTTTCCATTTCTCCTGAGACGTTTTGATTTATTTAGATGTACCATTGGAAACTTACAGTGTTGCAAACAAGCTTTTGTTTCTGTATAGATTTCTTGTTTTTACTTTTGTCACTCTTGGACGCGAACAAAAACCCAACTGCTTTTAATGGATTATTTCATTAAAAGCAAGAAAAAAATGTTATTCCAACCAACCTTAATTTAAAAAAAAAAAAAAAAAACTAAGCAAAAACAGAAGTAAGGAAAACCTTTTCACAGCAATTCAAGTTGCAGTGCCATATTCTAAGTGAAGCACATTTTTCCTACAAGCTATTCTTGTTCAGTCCTCCTTTGTCTTTACCTTCCTGAAAATGAACATTTAACATGCTAACATACTAGGCTGAAGAGTATAGCACAGATATTTGGGGGTTTTGTAATTTACCTGAGCCTGGCACATTCCTACCCACAAGAAAATTTATAAAGCCAACAATTTAAAACATTTTGTACTTTGACCTTCATTTGGAACCACTGAAAAATAGGAAGCCATAGCTTGATAATAGCATTTTACCAGCCTAATTCAGTACTCACAGGTGAAGGAGGCTTGGCAAAGTTAAGGTGGGCATACAGAAGTACAGCAATGTCGTTTTGGCTGGCCTCCAGGGCGATGGACAGAGCAGTGCTGCCATCCTGCATGACACAATGACATGAAAACTAGATGGTAGCAAACACCGGGGAACAGTGAGAGGTGGACCAGGTTTGCTTACGTTATCGGTGAGTGTTGCATCACAGCCTGGGACAGAGAGTAGCTGACGAACAATGTCCACATGACCATGCTCACAGGCACACATGAGGGCAGTGGAGCCATCATCATCACGGATGTTGACCTGAGCTCCACAGGACAACAGCGCCCGGACCATATCCCCTCGTCCGTGACTCACGGCGAGCATCAGCGCTGTCTGACCAGCCTGCAAACACACATGTGGATCCGAACACTAAGACTGTGACAGTCAAACTACTGAAAGTTATTCATGAAGAATATTTGACTGATTGGAGTTTTTGAAGGCATCAAGGTGCAGTAAAATGTAAGCAGCAGCAGAGGGCGCACCTGGCTGGCTCTAGCATTGACGTCCCCGGTGCGCAGCAGCTGCAGGACAGTTTGGAGGTCGCTGTCAGAGTGAAAGGCAGCCAGAGCCGTCAGCATGATGGCTGTATAGCCAGCCTTGTTCTGCTTGTCAGCATTGCACAGGCCTGTCAGGTAGAGAGGGCAATCAGTGTGGCAGAAGGCAGAGCAGCAGCAGAAAAACCCCCATCATATAACATGCTAAAGACAGGCTAATCATTGAGATACAAGACACATCATCTCTCTTAGTCATCATTAGAGTAAATTAATACCTTAATGTGGAATTGTCTACTCTTATTGTGCTGTTATTTAGATTTAAACACATTTTTGCTTACATATTCAGTATTTGTCCAGTCCAATATTCTTTAGTTAATTTAATCAATTTAACATATAAATGCAAAAATCTCCACAGGATGGTGAGCCCTCACAAATATTTTTGCGAAGGCACAAGGTGGGAAGGAAGAAAGGGTAAAAACAAGATAGAAAGTGAGGAGGGAATAACACAAGACAAGGGGGAAGGAAAAATAAAAACAGTGAAGGAAGAACAAAAGAAAGATGGAAAGAGTATGAAGAGATGAAACAACGATGGACAGAATGAAAGAATGAAGAATACTGGGTACCATGGAAGGAAAAAGTAAAGTCATAGAGGAATGGAGTAAGGAAGGAAACAAGGAAGTAAAGGAGACAATAAAGCCTGGAAATGTGGATATTTGCCCATAATCCTTTTTTATATTTTTCCAGATCTGAAAAATACTTAAAAGCAAATTCTAAACTGTTCAACACTTCCCAGCTAGCTCTTATGCTACAGAGCCGTCACGCCAATATGAAACAATTTCACAGTAATACCTGAAACACTTTCACACACACAAAGTCACATTACCCCATTTCACACACTGATATACATATATATACATATATATATATATAAATAAAAGAGTCAGGGTCTGTGGTCGCATTATATCTCAACTCTCACCAGTGTCCAGCAGAAGGTTGACCACAGGGAAGTTGGAGTGTGAGACAGTGTAGTGCAGCGCTGTGTTCCCATTGCCATCTGCCATGTTGATCACAAATTCCAGCAGCTGAGGGGAGATGGAGGCGAAGGTGTCCATGTAGGCCTTGACGACCGCTGTGTTGGCTGCCTTGTGACAGGACACACGCAGCCACTCCTGAAGGACGATGGTGTAGGCCGACCTCTGTGAGCAGACACAATGAGAACGCTTAAGGCAGAAAATTACTTAACAGGCTGCTGAGTACAAAGACGTGGCTGGGTAATGAACTCAACAGTGAAAGCAAAAGGCATTGTTTGCGATTTTAGTTGCAGAAAACAAATATAATATAGATGCTTAGCTGTTTAGCTAAATACAGAGCACTTTGCAAAATGATTCATTCTTGAGCTTTCTTATATTTTGTCACATTACAGTCACAAATTCTGATATGCTTTAAATCGACAAAAATCCAATAATATCCATTTGTTGTAGAATCCCTTTTCACCGATACCCCTAAATGCAATGAAGTGTAACCATTTGCCATTATAAGTAAAGTTGTCCAACAGCTTAACCCTCTCCAGGCAGATGTTGCAGATTTGCAACAGCTAAATGCTGCTGACCTGCTGTTTAAATGTCTCTCTCAAAAAAAGTCTGAATTGTATATTACCACCCCATATGATCATTTTCTCCAAATATCAGATTTTTCCTGCAACTACAACTTAATTTGAGCCTGAGAGGGTTAAAGCAGGGTCAGGTTCAATAAAAAAATTAATAATAAATAAGCCAAATAACTCCCAGAGCTTTGTTCAAGCCATCTTAACATCCACAGGTCCAGATTAACTGTGGAGGCGCTGCAGAGATCCACCACTCAGGTGGGGCAAGATGTTGAGGACAACTAATAATCATGAATGACGCCAATCCCAATCTGGCTCTTTTAGATGAGTAGAAAAAGGAAAACCTTTTATGGAAATGTTTACAAGTTCAATCTTCAGCAAGCATGTAGAAAAGCTGCTTCGGTCAGATTAAACTAAATCTGAACATGTTGGCCTAAATGTAAAGATCGATCTGGCAGAAATCTGTCACTGATTAAGGGATGCTAGTCTGATGTGTCAAGATAAGTACAAGGCAATCCTGCAAAAACCTCTTAAAGGCTGCAGGAGGACACTCCTCCTTGGAAAAAAACAGAGCTCTCTCCCTCTTAAAGCCAAATGCAATGACTAAGGTCTAAACATATTCATATATATGAACTGACAGACCTAAATCCAATTGAGAATCTTTGAGAAGACTTAAAAAGGTCATGTTCATATGACATATCAGTCCAGTATGACTGAGAATAGTCTGGTCTACAAATACAGATTTCCTGGGCATGAATACAATTAGAAACCAGTGGTATTTTTTTTTTATTAGTGAAAGAAGCATAATTTCCCTTTTACTCTACAGTTCTACTTTGTGTTCCATCACATTACAATCCTAAAATACATTAAAATGTGTGGTTGTAATGCAAGACGTTAAGAAAAAAATCTCAAGTGGCATGAATGCTTTTGCAAAACACTGCAAATCAAATCTCACAAAGCATATGATCCTATTGTTTCAAGAAAGAGAAACCATCATTAGTTTCTTGGATTTCCAAGATGTAGTAAATGAGTGAATTAGTGTGGAGACATACTGCTGCTTGTTGGCTGAAAGCATTGGGCTCCCCCAGGGCTTTCTGCAGAGTACAGAGAGCCGACATCAGGCTTTCACTCAGCTCCAGCCTGCACAGACAACAGACAAAACAGACAAGTCAGAGAGAATCCTCGCTGACAGATTCTCCTTTAACTGTGTCTACATTTACCTGACTGGTTTAGAGGACTCCTGTTTAACGCTCTCAGGTGCTGCTTTGGACTCTGACTGACAGGAGGTGGTAGACGTTTGTGATAGAGCGTTTACCTCTGCAGATTTAGTGATGCATGTTGAAGAGCACTTAATGGCGATTGGTGCAGATTCAGTGTTAGGTGATGTGGAAGTGATCTCCTGGGTAACAGTGTGTTTATCTACTATTTGGTCCACAGAGGAGGCAGAATCCTTGGCTGGAGGTGTTGAGGTGGAGTTTGTTATCGATGTGTGGGAGGCACATTTTCGCTCAACAGAGTCAGTCGCTGGTGAATGATGAGCATTTTCCGGCAGTTTTGTGTCCTGTAAATGGGTTATAGCTGGCATTTTTATGGCAGTTTGTTGAGGTACACTGGTGCTTTCTTCTTGGGGTTGGGAAGTTTTATTAACAGTTATACGCTGGAGCTGATTGGTGGACTCTGGAAGTTTTTCTCTTGCTTCATGATATTCACTGGAGTCGCTCCCATCGTCTGAACTCTCACTGCTGCTATCATCTGAAGAGGTGGACTCGTACCTAGGAGACAATGTATCTTTTATTCCTCTGGAATACTATTACGAAGTTCATGAAACGTGATAAAGTTATGTCTGCTTTATTTCCATTTACAGCATCGCTTTGACTCTAATGATCGCAGTGCTAAATGGATAAAAATGGCTCAGTGCTGCATTGACGTAATAGCCACTTACCCGCCATTGACTCCAATGAACTGCAAGTTTTTCTTTGTAGAGGGGGAGCCTGGTTCACCTTCTGCTTTCCGCTTCATAATTGATCTCAGCGAGGACTGGGGAGAGGAGGCTAAAAAACAAAACCATCAATCAAAGTTAAAGTGAAAACATGATGCTTGGAGAACAAAGTAAGCGCACTTTTCTTAACTCAATCCACAGACCTGATTTAGAAAAGACCTCGGGAGACTCTTCTTTGGTTTGCACCAAGCCAATCTGATCACCAGATGCTACAACGATGGCAGGGTTACCGACGGGTACAGAGGTGGATAGCCCACTTTTCAGGACGTCACGGACCTGCTTGGAGCTGACTGCAACTGGCAATTCAACGGGAACTTTTGAGACATGGGAGGAACTTCAATAAGTAAAGAATTACAAGAGAAAAAAAAGCAGTACAGTACTGAACATCCATCCCAATAAGATTTGATTCTGCCCAATCTGTTTTAGTTTTACTATCCAGTTTTTGTGTGGAAAATGCTTACAACTTTCAGAAATTTGTTGTATAAATAAATGCTTGTTTAAAGATCAGAAACTGGGAAATAAAGCCCTAATTGGACCAAAGTAGTTTTTTAAGTTTCTTCAAAAGAAAGTCGTTAAATGGTTCTAAACAAACAGCTAAAATTTGGCTTCATTTTTTTGGAGAATCATATCATTTTGTCACTTTGAACTCCAACTCTCTTGTTTCCTCCTCCCAGTGATGTTTTCAATTAATCTTCATAGGGCTGCAGTGAATCAGCTACACATATGACAAGGTTTGTCTTTTTATTCCTGTAAGATGGTGGATCAATTATGACTAAGTCAAACCATCTGTTTGCTGAGGTTATTCACAATGCAAACCAGCATATCCGACTTCTTAGCAGTACTCATGAACGTTCAGTTAAAGGAATCCTTACAATTCATATTTGAGCAGATTGATAAATGCCAGATGGCAATGATAAAAGACTCAATATTTATAAACAAAGTCGTAAATTGTGTTTATATGTTCATTTGAAAAATGATGACTGTATGCAGAATTGTGCGGCAGCGGTAGAATTTACATAAAACTGCAGGAAAATGAAAAACAGCAAGGTCATGTTTTCATGAATTAGGCAACTTTAACTTTGAATGGTTTTAACATGGAGGTCTCTATATTAGGTCTGGCTGGTCATAATTAAATTTACCACAAGCCCTCATTGTAAGGGCACACTTACACACAGTCAGGTAGACCAGCTTTTGGAGTTGTCTCTGGTCTGCTTGCCTTTCATATATGCTATCAAACCACACCAGAATTCACTTCAACCGAACCGAAATCTTTAGGTGAACCAGTGTTTGGTTGCACATTCATCTCCCTAAATGAGCCAGAATTTCTAGGCAAACCAACTAGAGTTCAATTAAAGCGAACTAAACTGGACCAGTGTGAATTTGTCCTAAAAGAACTTAAACCTACAACAGCAAAGGGTAAATGTTAAGTTAGCGCCAGGGCTGGAGCCGATAGTTTTAAGTTTATTAATGTTATTAACAGAGCACTGTCTAGGAAGTGGAACTACTTTGGTGGAAAGCCCCTCAGTTTTTCTCCCTACGTTATCAGTTTAACACAAACCTTCAGTTTGTCCTTTGTGGTGACCTTCTGTAACTCCACCCGCTGGCTGAAGTGAGGGAGAGCTGCAGGTCTCTGCTCGGAGCAGCGTGCCCACCTCCACTACTGTAGGTTTCTCCAGTGTGTAGACCTGGATCCCCACAGTTCTCTGCTCCCTCTGCTGTGGCTGCTGTGTGAAGCTGACCAGAGTGTGCAGACTGCTGCCATGTGGTTCCTGCCACCCAATGCTGGTTGCCATTACCGGATGCTCTGCCTGTGGAGCCTTTTGCAGCTGTGCAACCTGCAGTTCTTGCAGAGTCCTCTTTAGCTTCCCCTCAAGCTGACCAACTTGATCTTTGAGCGCCTCAGCCTCTGGGAGAAGACCCAGATCCTTCTCTCGAACCCAGACTCCCACATCACGACTGCCCCTAAACCCCTCTGGTCCAACTCCAATGGTGCGAACTTCTCTCTTAGCATCTGGTCGGGTTCCACCCACAATCACTGTGTCCTCGATTTCACAGCCTGAATCCTGCTTAGAGACTTCAGTCGGAGACAATGACTCTGTTGTCTTGTTGGTGCTTTTAGCTCCCGTGCCTACCTCCTCCTCAGGAATGTCGATGTACAGCTCTCCACGGTTTCGGCCTCGGCTAAAACCCAGAGAGTGTCCAAGAAACTTTTGGCTTTTGAGCTGAACGCTGAGCTGCCTTTTCTCCTCCTGCAACACAGAGATTTTAACTTGCAGCACAGGGATGGTCTTCACCTGCTCCTCCAGCTCCTTTATCTTCCTCAGGGCTGCGGCCATCTGCTCTCTGACATATTGCAAATGCGCAGGGGTCGGAGTCACTGGTGTGGACAGGCCTGAGCTCATAGGAGTGAAAGTCCCACCTCCACCGTGTGCCCGGTTGAAGCTGTGCGCACTGCTAAGGGAGGTGTTAGACCCTGCCATACTGTTGTTCATGCTGCCAAGGTTGGAGAATCTCCTCCCTTCTTTCTCCTCCTCCAGCTTCCTGCGAGCATCTAAAAGGGTCTTCTCCACCCGAGCTGTGCTAAAGCTAGGTCTCTGTAATGTGTGGTAGCCTGGGGCACAGTAGGAATAAGAGGAATGCCTGCTCTCCACGCTCGCGTTGGAGCACAGAGACTCCGTGGAGGTCCACCAGGAGCCGGTGTAGCCGTACCCCCGAGGCAGGGAGCCATAACGCGGCCGGCGCTGTATAGGCACCTTTTTAATAGTGTTACCCTTTTCTATGTCGTTAACATATTTGAGGAAGTCCAGGTCCAGACGGTAGCCATAGGGGGTCTCTACTGAGTAGGGCGCCTCCTGTTCTTTGGTGTGCAGCGTCGGAGGAGTAGGCGAGTTGAGTTTCCCTGCAGGGGAAGGAAATCAACGTTAAACAAACGGAAATCTTTGTCTAATCTTGGGCTCAGACTTTAAAAACTGGAATAATCTCTGGAGTCCTGTGTAATAGAGTATGCACTTTGTAAAATTCCACTAATTAGACACCAAAGAGATTGTTGTTAAATCTAATCTCACTTTAAGACGAAGTGCACATATGGTCCAAAATATCTGACAAAATAAAAAATGAATAAATGAGTCAACGAAGTAATTATTGAACCAGCAAAAACAAAGAGTTTTAGACAATTTAACGCAAACAATTAATTTAACATTATTAAATAATTTTAGGAAAACAAAAAATAGTGTGAAGGCAAAAAATAAGGGCCTAAATAAATAAAATGATTAAAAATAAAATTGTAAATTAAACAAACAGGCATGATGACAAATAAACTACGACATTTTAAAAACTTTTTTTCAGAGCATTTGTTGGGATGATTTCTAGTCTATGACCCTGCAAAAATCTAAAGCTCTGAAATGCTAAGGTTAATACATATAAAATGACGCAATAAATCCTCAAAATAAATACAAATATGTAAGTTTAAAAAAAACTCTAACCATATTTTTTCAAGTCTTACATTCACTCCAGATAGTTGGGTGTAGTTCTTTAACTAAATCGGACAAGTCAGTAAGGGGTTAAATTAGCTCAGGCGTCTGCCAAAACCCATTTATAGCATTGTTGTTGGTCTAATTCAGACAAAACGAAACTCTTATCTACTATTACTCAGTGATATATGTGGCTCCAGGGAAGATGAAATGATAAAACTATCGTTTTGAAGAATTCTTTTAAAAATATGATTATTTTTTTAAACAGAGATGTAAACTCTTACAAGAGTCTAGTTTTTCTGGATTTTCTAAATAAAGATTTAATGTAGTAGAATATATTCAGTCATTATTGTTATTACCAGTAAATATAAAACCAACCTGGAAAGCCAGGGTCCATGTGCAGCACCTGAGCCATGACGAACCAGCAGCTGCTTTTCAGTCACACACAAACTCTCACCTGTGAGAAAACAGACAGCTTTCAATTAATAATGAGCAGACTGGATGTTTCCTGCACTAACAATAATACAGAGTTGAATTAATTATTTAAGTTATCTGTTTACAATGAATGAGCTGAACAGCACACACAGTGTATTTCATTTTTCTTACATTGCCCGGCTTTCTCAGCCTCAAATTTTACTCGTTTAGTCTCTGAAATACAGCTGATTGTGTATTTGCTTCTGTTCTTAGCAGCCTGAGAAGAGCTACAGGGTGAAAGTTTCCTGGCAGCTGAACCCAGCACAGAGATTTGCCAGTTACAGCCTTATTAGGAATCATCTGCGCACACCAACTTTGTCTCTCAATTTAAGGTTTGCCTCCCAGTCTCTGCTCCTTCTCACTCTTACCTTTTTTTTTCCCTTTAATCTTCCACATTAGTTCTTTTCTGTCTCTCTTGCTTGTTGTCAGCTGATGATCAGGGGATTTTGGGATTGCTCACTTTCTTGTTATTCTCCACTATTCCTGTTATTTCAGAGGTGATGTATTTGATTTCTGAAAATAACAAAAGATTTCCTTTTTGCCTTTATCACTCTAGCAGAGGTAGAGGCAGCATCGAGTCCCCCTCATGCCAGTCATTTAGAGTCTGTATCTTCTTGGAAAAGATTAACTTTCTAGGTCATCACTTTGTGGGAACGGGTACGCTTAACTCAGCCACAGAAAAGTTCAACTTAATTTTATTACTGCAGCTCTAAGAAGCTAAGATCAAACATTTTAGCGAAAACAAACTCTGCTTTATTTCTTAAGGCATAGTCAATTTGATTCAGCACTGGGTTGTTTCTCTTCTCCTCTTCCCTCCCTTTGTCTATCTTGTGACCATAACTGGTGCTTGCTCGTTTGTGAAAAGTAGGACACTTGGAAACACTGACTGAGAGACTTGGTATTTTTGAAGTGCTGTGTTCACTTAAATTTCCTCTGTGTAATTCTCCTCATCTGTGCTCCTTCATCACATACATTCTGAAATGGCCACATACAATGGATATGTGACAGTATGGTATGCATTCATGCACACAGCAGCAATGTGATATTTGAAAGCCCTTCTTTTCAGACTGCTGTAGGAATCAGTAAACTGGACGGTGCATCAAGAACCAACGTTTAGTATCTAAAAAGTAAAATTATTAAATGCCCCAGAAGGACATGGGCTGGTTATCAAGGTTTTAGAAGCTGTGGTTTGAAAACCACTCAAATTTAAAATACTGGTCCTACAATTTAAAGTGTTTTTTTGATAAGTTGCTAAAAGAGGAGATAAACATGAGTTTTCTCTGCCTGTATAGAGTGGTGATGCCTCATCACTTGTAAATAGCATTGTAATACCATTACCAATTTATTACTTGAAAATGGTCTCAAATCAACAATATTATCATTTATCTCAATAATTGCTGGGGCAATTTATAATCCAGCATATTTTGCTATGTTTAGAGGCTTAATTGGAAACCAAAGGAGAACCAGTCAACACTCTCTTTAGGATACTGCTGTTTTAAAACCACTGTTGTCCAGGAGCAACCCACATGTCTGATAAGCAGCCCACTGTAAAGTGAATTTGAGCAGGTTGGTTGGTTAATGAGCCAAGCTCATTAACCAACAAATATCAGATTGTTAAGATCTGTCTACTTTGTAAAGAGAAGAACAGGAAAACAGGAGTTGACAGTTTCGATGAAGTCAGAAACGTAAAAAATAAATACATAAATCTTATCTCCGGTCAATGAATGCACAAAACATAAGCTCAAACGGGTCAACAATGCACTATGTAAGTTCAGTCCATTTGCAATTTTACTGTTGTGGACATTTTCACAGAAAAACGAAGAGGGAAAGTTGGGTATTTCAGTATTAGTGAGGTTTTAAAATATGCCAGAAAATGCTCAAAAGCTGTTAGTAGCTCTTAGAAACTGTTTTCTGTGTCAGCTGTTCATTCGTGGCTCTACCTTTAAATGGGGAGTTAAAGTTCACCAGATAAGGAGAACACATTGCAGCAGCCCTGCTTTTTTGTTTTTCAAAAACATTTAAACCCTTAAAAATCTCTTGGCAGCCGATTCTTAATCCTTGATATAAATTGTTACTTAGCCTTACATAAACATTCCTCATACTGTCTGAGTCTATGGAGAAAAAAGGTGGCTTGGTCATCTTAAATTATATAATGATAGAAAAAGAAGAAGAATTTGAGCTGCCTCCTTGAGGATTTATTTTAGGTCTGTTTATCTCCAGCGTAAGTGTGAAACTGATTATCTGCTGCACTTGTAGTGTGGTGTCAGTACGGCCAAATGTGTGAGAAAGCGACACAGTGACTGTGACAGAGTGTGAGAGTTTGTGGGCAAGAGGGTGGAGGACAGAAAGGGGAAAGTTGATGAGATATAATTAGAGCCGGCAGTTTAGCCACCAAACATCCCATCCAGACACAAAGGCTGACGTCCGCTAAATTTGTCCCGATTCCAAAACCCTTTTTCTCCCCCTCTTCCCTTCAAGCTACTCTCTGCTTCAAAGTTTCCCTTCACTCCTTCTCTGGAAGCTCTTCCTCCCACATCATCCTCCCCGAATGCCCAGACCACTAGGCCCCCACATCTGTTTTTACATCAGTGGTGAATGGGGGTGATTCTGCTGCGTCTCCATGTGTGTATACGTATTCCCATAAGCGTCGTAGCACTACTGACCTGCTTACCATTTTCAGCTCTCAAGCTTCTACCATTCTTCAGATGCCTCTCCCTGACCATCCTGACTCTTCCCCCCATTAAATCCATACCAAAGGAAGCTCTCACTGCCCGGTCTACTCCCTCCATTCTCTGCCATTAAGAATAAGCTTGGCCTCAGGGGATAAGATGCAGGTCATCCAGCACAAATTACATGTCTGTGGTATGTCCTGTAAGATGTCACGAGACTAACCGCATCGCACTGCGACTTCATCACCCTCCTGTGCAAACCGTTTTGTGCTTCAGATTTATTTTTTTAAAACTAAACTCTTGCATCCCATCTGGGAATTTGAAGACTGGCTTTGATTTACAACATGCATAAACATTCTTGTCTCTTTGGTGTGTCAGAGGACTGAGACCACCCTCAGGAGTCATTTAACATACCAGGCAACATTTTGGAGTCAGCTCTACTAAGTTTAACAGACTAATCGAGTCATTTTATTAATATTACTGCTATTGCCAAAGAATTACCTCTGGACTAAAGATTATGGATTTTTCCATTGCATTACAACTCTTGGGTTTTATTATGATGTCTATTTTGCTGAAGGATTGAAAATGGGTTTTGACTTAGGAAAAAAAAAAAAAAAAAAGGTTTTTTGTGCTCCATACCAGCTGCTTGCGCTGTGAGGATGGGATGTCTCCTCCCCAGGATCCTCGCTCTTCCTCCCTCCTCTTTCCCTCAACAGTCAACACCTGTGGGAAATATGAACAAAGGAAACCTGAACTTTATCTGTGTACACTCTACTGTAGCAGTCTGAAGACTGGAAAACCAAAAATAAGGGCAATATCTAGACTTAGTCACCAGGAAACATAAGCTTTTGTCTGAACAGACAAAAACAGACTTACATCAGGTTACAAAACAGCATCAACACACTGCAACACTTGAAACAGGTTGGGAAAAATAAAAGCATCCATAAATATTCCAGTGGTTTGACTGACAACTCTGATGCAAAGAATACTCCCTATAGGATGAGCTGCTCAGACCTTGTGATCCGTGTTTTAGCGCTCCTCTTTCCCCACCCTGTTCCACACTTCTGCTCTGGGTACACTAATCAATTCAAGGCTACATGCAGGAGTTGCCTTCCCATGTGATTAGGCAATGTGTGCTGTTTTCTTGTGACTAACACTCCTAAATCCCATGGCACAGACACACACCCTCCAAGTTTGGTGGGAACAGCCATCACCTATGCAACCCAAACTGATTTCATGAGGCTTTTACTGCATTCCTCATTATGTAGACTTAAGCACTGCATGAGTGTTCAGTGGATAAGCTACATGATAGTGTCTGCAGATTCTCAGCTACAATTCAGGCCGGACATTTTGTCTGCAAGGCCTCAGAATTACCAAAGGGTGACCTTTGCATAATATCATAACAGAGCCCCTGGTTGTTCAATCCATTGTTTAATAGTGTTGTCATGCCAGTACCAGTGAGGGGTGGAGGCAAGGGTGGGTGGGGGAGTGGGAAGGTAGTGGGAGAAACATATCGTTTCAGACCCAGAACGACGGCTAAATCACAAAGAGCCATTCATTCGCCTGCTAGTTCCACAGCTGGTTCTAATAGAAAGCAAGGAGGGGCATCTCAGAGACAGAGAGGCTGAGAGAAACTGTATGTGCATGAGCATGCGGCAAGGAAATTTGCCTCAAAACAAACAAACAGTTGACGAACCGCTGCTACAAAAGCCACACGCTGAAAGTAAGTGGAAATTAAAGAAACAAAACGGGCACCGAGGGGACAGACGCCCGGAACTGATTTGGTCATGTCCAAAAAGCATTTTTTAATTTTTACCACAACGAAATCAACAACAGACTACTGTGTGCAGATGATTTTGTTAGAAAGCCAGCATTGGAACAATAATAAATGCAAACTGTTACAGAAGAAACTGACAAAACTCCCACGCCTCCCATGAAAACACACAGATCCGCCAACACGTCAGAGCTGTCTGAGGCCCGAAACTCCCACATATCGCCCAACACAGCTGTAGCTATTAAGTTGATTTATTCAGGTAAGGAGCATTAATTATATAAAAACCAAATGATTTAGCTGTTTTTAATCCACTGAGAAAACATCAGCAACAGGCTGCTAAGAAAAGGGCACATTTTTCATTTATTAGGTCAGCTAAGTTAAAAAAAAGAAGAAAAAAAAGCCTCTTATCAGTTTATGTCCTGGTGCCATCATAGCAAGCTAATTTATGTTGCGAAATAGAGATGATGGGTTGAGATCTGATGAAGAAACGGGTTACAGGAAGGGAATTTTCATCTTTGTATTCCCCAAGGACACAAAAACAACCCAGTCACTTCCTCCCAGCCCAGGAGAAAGAGTAACAAGGAGAGCAAAAAGAAAAAAAACACAAGAGCAAGAGAGGGAGAAATGTGCTTAGAGCAGAGCAGCATGTGAGGGGAGAAAAAAGTGGGAATGTAAAGTAAGAAAGTAAAGGAAGAAAGCTTCTTAAGTCAGAGGAAAATGGGAGTTCTCCAGAATGAATCCCAGCTGAACTTCTGCTGCTTTTAATTTAGAAAAAAAAACATCAGAAAGATCACAAAAGGACTAAAATGGCTCCTCACAAAGCATAAACAAACTTTTCTCATTATCTTTAAAGGTTACGCCTAGAAGAATACCATCATTTACATGTTCTACCCACCCAAAATAGATTGACGACAGGGCAACTCAACATGCAACACAATGCAACGCAAAAACAAACCACAAAAAAAAAGTGCATTTCCGCAGACTAAAAAAACCCCCAGAAAGACGACACCCATCTTAGATAGTCACAAAAAGTTACACAAAGGCCAATAAATAAGCTCCAGAGATAAAACTAAAATCTGAAAAGATTTGTCCCGAGTCTAAAAAAAAAAAAAAAAACAGAAAAAAAAAAAACTGAAACAAATTGCAACAAATTTCTGTCACCACATAAAAACGTGGCTAAAATGAGTACATCACTGCCTGACACAAAGCGCCTTTGCCAAACTGTGCTGAAGCCAGATGAGCTCATATTATGGTGGTAATACAGTGTGTTCCACTCCTTTTGGAGGGACATGCTCTCTACTGCAGCCTTGAAATTTGGGACAGTGAAATCCTAACTTAAAGGGATGTCCATTTAGAAAAAAAAAAAAAACTGAAAGGCCTGTTTTTCACATTAAACAGTGATGTGGAGGAGCAGACAGTAACTGGGGCTGAAGTCTTCTGGTGGCGGCTGCAGAGCAAAGCCAAAAGGAGGGGCTGTCCAGCTCACATTACTCCTGGAACAGGAGCAGAATAAATACCCGCCGGTCTAGCTTATTGGTCATTGTGCTGACCTCCAACAGGAAACTGCGCAAGGGTGGGGCCGAGCGGCAAGGAGCAGCACCGGAAAAAAGATACACACTAAAAGAAAAAAAATCATTTTTGATAAGATTTCTGAGCAAGTTGCAGAAGTGGGGAGGTGGGCAGTGAAGAAGATTGCGGAGGTCTTTTGGAGGTGGAGAACGACAAACTCCAGACGGAAATGAGACGAGGTGGAGAAAGGATCAGAGCAAAGTTAGGGTTAAAAGATCACATTGTTGTGTGTTGTAGCAAAATAAGATGTAATGCTACTGTGGTTTGGTTAAGTTGTTTCCTCTCATGAATCTTATCAATTACTTCCTGGTTTCAGAAGAAATGCTGATGAAAATGCTCTGCAAGAATAAGGACAGCAAAACATCCTCCATGCCATTTATACCAACATCTTTAAGCCATTTAACGGACAGAGGAGTCCAGCTGGCTTTTCTGAGTCATCAAGGTATTAGGTGAGATCAGTCAGATTATTCGAGAAGATAATAAGTTGCTTTTTCCAGGACCCGAAACCAAGATTTAGACCATATGTTCACAATGAGCATCGCTCCACCAGTATCGTTAATCATCTATGTTGTGTTGGCGCATTATCTTTGCTGTCATTTCTGCAGCAGGTTTTACAGAGTTGCATGAGTTTCCTTTAGTTTATAAACAATCCATCAGTCTTAAAACTTAGGAAGAAAAGCTCCTGTTAGAAAACAGCACACTAGATGAATACAACATATAAATGTGCGCTTTTGTATTTTGATCTTCGAGTAAGAAAGAAAGTCTTTAGAGTGGCTCAAATCAACATCATCAACTGAGCTTCTACTTAATTTAGAGAAAAGTTTGGCCTTTGTACGTTAATTTTTTATTCATTTATTTTTTACACAGACAAAACTACAGACTGAAACAAAACATTAAAAGCAGGGCATTCCATAAAACTTAGAGAAGTTAATCTGTAATAAAGCCACAAGACAGTGACAAACACGCCCAGGAGTTGTAATTTCATTAGTCTCAGCAAAGCATTTAAATGCCCGGCGTGTGGCCTGGTGTGCAAATGGGGTTTACAGCTCTGCATTCCACCGCAGCACCCCTGGGCCCGAACGCTGTAATGAGACAGCCACATTCCAGAACCTGGTGAGGGAAACTCTGGACCTGACCAAAACATTCTCAGATTGCGACTTTAACAAGTCAGGGATAGAAAACTTTTCTCCGGCTTTCAAGATCCGCACAATTTCCAGCCTTCACTGCAAAGCAAAATGAAATCGGCTTAATGGGGTTCACTAGTAAGACGTACACAACTTCTCTTTCCATGTGACAAGCCAAAAGTGAAGTCAGAGCCCAAGTCTAAATGCCATGCAGCTGCCACAAGCTATTCCCTGTTATATGATTACATACAGTCAGTAAGTCATTATACAACAGCGGAACAGTGGAGTACTGTGATGAAGTGTAACAGGCCAATGAGTACTCCCCCACATCCTGCCAAGACCTTCATGTCCTCCACAATAACAACATCTGATGTGTTTTCTGACGAATCTGAACAAAATGCCACACAGCTTCTACTTTGAAGTGTCGTGTCATGTAAGGGCCAGGAAGTAAACAGCTTTGGAAATAATACAATCATTTACTATTTGAGGATTTCCCTAGGAAATCGTCAATTATATCGGTCAAGCTGATAAGTCGAGTCACCAGAGTGCTTTATGAGAAAAATCTGAAATATATTTATATAAATGCAGTCAAGTTGGGGTATTTTACACTCCACCTGTCCTGCTTCATCCATAAAACCTCATCCCAGTGGCAGTCTGCCGACCAGCAAATCTGAGAGCAAAAAGTAAGGAGGTGGGGGGGCGGCACATCTGGAAGTAATGAGAAGTCGAGGGATGCCTGGACCCACCCTCTCCCCAGAGTACTCCAGACAATTGACTGCTTTTAATCTCCTAATGAATTTAAAATTTTGAAATCCTTCACTGGCTTTTGGCAAGAGAAAAGTTTTGCAATCCTGATGGTTTCTATCTTTTCTCTACTGTGAAAAAGAAAACTGGTTGGAGAGTAAAATACTGTCAAATATACAGGCGTCAAGTTTCTTTATTATTTAGTTTTCACAACGTTTGAAACAGCTTTAGTCAATTAAGAGGAGGTTAAGGGCTGTGAGGAAAAGTCCTTGCTAAATGAGCCTTCATCCGAAATATCCACAGACCATGAATTTGTGCTGCTGTAGAAAAACGCAATAGAAAATTTAACCAAATTAAATACATCATTCTCTCTTTAAAATGACAGACGCACTCCTAAGTGTATTTCATTTTTCGGTGAAATAGGAGTAATTAAACATATTTTTGGCTAAATTTTGCGGCGCGTCAGATAATGCCCCAAACAAACAAAAAACGGGGCAAACGACTCCGAGGCTCCGTCTCAAATTCCTCTAAATGTAAGACAGGAACGAAGCTGCAAAATGATAAAAACCCACCTTGTCTCAATTCTGCAAATTAATACAAACGTAGCATTGCATTTACGGGTGTTTTAGTACATTTATAGCCCGTTACTTCATAGAAAAGACCCCGGCGGAATGGGCAGAGCCGACGCTTCACAAAGAAAGTCTCCAAAAGGCGCGTTGTCTGAAGTGCCTCAAAACGTTTCAGAAAAGAGACGCGAAGCAAGGATTCAAACAGGGGAAATTAAACTTATTCACAGCGCTTACCTGGCCCCTCTCTGGAAATCCTTTCAACCTTCTCGGCCCAGGAGCGCTCACTGAGAGACAAAAACACTGCAGCCAAGATGCTCCGACCCTCCTTCCTCCCTGCTGCTCCTCTTAAAGGGCCAGCAGCCCCCAGGACAGGCTCAGGCTTTGGTCATTTACAGTAGGACGATCTGACAGGTTTGAAATATGAAACAAAACAATACAAACACATTCAACAGCTTCAAATGATGTAAAATCGACAATTTTGAGCGTTAAAATATTCTATAATGTTATCTCCTAATCAAAAACATACCTGCAATGTTGGTTCTTTCTTGCTAGTTTGACAATTTCATTGGTGGCAGCCATTCAGCTGTTGAAAAACGCCTTGGGGGACCAAGCGCCACCTTTGAGGCTCCTTGTCAGAGCAGCAGTTTCCAACATTCCCTCTCAGGGCAGCCCTACCCCAAGACAACCCTCCTCTCAGCTTCTTCAGACTAGCCAGCAACAATTAGCAAAAACCTGATGGAACTGGCATCTGCTGAGTTCATTAGATTGGCTATTTCTCAGTGCAATGCTGGAAAAAACATTGTTAAATGGTTAATAGAAGACCAATGTTGTGATGAGGTGGCGTTTCAAAAAAGTTTTAAAGAGACAGAGGTCTAATTTCAAGGCATTACATTACATCAAATTTCTTTTAAGTCATGTTTGAGATATATATCTTTTTTCATAAAGACTGAAGGTAACAGTTAATCCAATCCATATGCCTGGAAAATACATAATGCTGCTCCTTTTAAATTGACTTAAAACAAAAGTAAACATTGAGGGTAGAAATAGTTTATAGAATTACACAACACACGTTACACAACTATTAAAACTATTGCATGTCAACAATAAATAAATAAATAATATAAAAAGAATGAGCCCATATTTTGACTCACATAGGTGCCATGTATGGCTAACTCAGAGACCATAGGGGAAACGTTTCAGAACAAGACCAAAAAAGTGGAAACAAACAAAATGCAAAGCGGCTCTCTTCATACCGCATTATATATATATATTTAAATTACACAGTACAATTGCATTATAAAGGCTGTTTTAAAATGGTATAAGTCTCCTTTACTGTCTTTTTGGCTTCTTATTTTTGTCATTGTTGGTGTAATGTCCAGTGTTTATCCCACTATTTTTTTCTTTTTCTCTCCATATCCTTTGCCATAGCCTGTCCAGTTTGCCACCAGAACCTGATAATTAAACAATACGGGGAAAAATAAAAAATACTTTCTCCCCTATTGAAGACTTTCTGACACTGTATAGGAACCTGACCCACCACACTGTTTCTGAGCTGCTAATACAGGACACATTACAAAAAAATTGTATTCACTGGTAAATATTTAATCCACCAAAAATATTTACGAGCCCCAAATTGTTCAACCCACCTCCCCCAACCCCAAAAAGAAATGCTAAAGAAGAAGAAAGAAATATTTAATAGAATACAGACTAAATAAATACAAAACTACCTGGTACAAAAAAGCAGTTGTAAATAAAAGCACAGCTTGTTTGGTTATAACAGTTTATGTGCCACAGGTTGTTTACAATAGTGCAATTTTAAAGATACAGTAGTAGTAAATGTCTACAAAATAATAAAAAAACCCAAACATATTTAACAAGTAATGATGAACGCATTAGAGCACAGAGCGCTTTCTAACAGCAGATCCAAAAGTCTAAAGGGGGCTTGCCCACACAGGTAAAGCTTATTCAGTTATCACACTGCAGTTTGACAGTAAATGCAACAGTCTTAACATATTTGTGTAGATAAAGGAGATGATTCAGCTAGAGGCAGAGCTTCTGTGATAAAACATCGCATATGACGGCAGTACAGAGGAGTTCACAGTTAAAAGAAAAAAAAAAAATCATGTTTGGACTTTTTTTTTTTTTACAAGAAGTGAGACCTGAGCTTGCATGGAACGAGCCCAGCAGGTCTCTATATTAAATTCTTAGAGAGAGATGAGATGATATAAGTGACAACTTGAGGACAAAGGAATGTAAATCATGTGGTCCACATACAGCAAAAGAAAACTCACAGTGAGGTGACTTTTTTTGTTTGTTTAAAACTTTGGCAGTGACTACTAACAGAGCTGGTTTAGAATAACCTAACAAATAAAATAAAAAAGGCCTGACAATAAACAGCACACCGACAGTCTCTCTAAAGCAAAACCGATAAACCTTAAGCAACTCAGAAACATAATGCTTGGTAGAACCACTAGAGCCAGATCAGCTCAGACAGATTACTTTGGGTTTGGGAGATTACTTTAGACAGCTTTCTTTAAACGCAGACCTCTTAAAGAACCTCACACCAAATGACAATGTTTACTAAGCAGATAACCTTCAAGTATAAACAGATGAAATTTTTTCCTACAGCGGTGTGAGCCTGTAGTGATGGTGGAGGGGGAGGATGGTTCAGAAGGGAAAAGAGGTGACATCTATCAGTGTGTGGATGGTAGAAGTGGTGTTATACTGGGAGAAGGGGGTTAAGGAATGAGCATATGGATGGGGATAAAATAACGACCAAGATGAGGAATGATTGTGTGTGTGTGTGTGTGAGATGGTGATAGTTAGCGCGCAATAGGGTGGGGGTGAAAGGACAGATGGGAGGGGATGGTGCTAGTTTCTACAGCTTGTTGCTTTGAGTTGCGGTCCAGTTTTCTGCGCCTCAACAGTCAATTTTGCGAAAACTCGATCTGCCATAGGAATTCCTGAAACACAAACAATGAAAAGAGTGACACTGAAATTAGGCTAAAAGGAGGCAAACTTTAATTTAACAGTATTCAAGTATTTTTGGTCTCATTTAAACAATTTAAACAAAGATAATGCTGTATAAATGTTTTCAACTGCCTACTTTTATTTTTATTTCACATTCTATGAAATTGACTGAGTTTGGGCTTTAATTTCTACTTTTCTCTCTTTTAAAAATATCTTTGTGCCACCTTCATAAAAATCTCTGAATTCTTGCAACAATATTTACACCTCTTGAATGCTTCATGTTACAACCACCACTTTCAATTTTGTTTAGCTTGTATGAAAATACTCTTTGCAAAGATAGAACAGCATTTTTTCATCATTAACAGAAGAGAATAATTAAAACAAAATAAATTGATTTTTTTATTAATTAAATAATTGGCATCTTCCCAAATGTAATGACTTCTTTCTCTGTAAGTGTGGTAGCATTGGAGATAAATGTAGAGCTTGATTTGCATTTGGAGTGTTTTGATTTACTTGAGCTTTTTGAGTTAAGAAAAGTATTAGGTTCTTCTAAACTTTTAACTTGAATGTTGGATACAATCCCAACCAAATTATTAAAAAATCCTATCCTTAGTAAACAGATGCATACCACAGGCCTTTAAAATTGGTAATGAAACTTTATTTAAAAAAAAAAAAACTTCTCTCGGTCAGGATGATTTAAATTACAGATCTGTATCTAATCTTTCATATCTAAAATTCTTGAGAAAACGCTGCTAATCAAGAGCATAAAGATCTGTTTAAGGAATTTCAGTCTGATTTTAGAGTTCAACGTAGGACTGAAATAGCCCCAGAGAAAGTTACAAATTATATTCTCTTGACCTCAGATAATGGACTGATATCTATTCTGGTTTTGTTAGATCTCAGTGCTGCTTTTGACACAGTTGACCACAATATTATCTTAGAAATATATATATTTCTTTACTTCACAACATTGCTTCCATTGCTTTGTACTTATCTGACACATAAAATCCTAATAATACACGTGAATGTAGCACAAAATAATGTGAAAAAGTCAAAGCCACTGTAATTGTGATGAAATGTGGTTTCATGTTGCTCCATTGTTACAGTTTAAGAAGCAGCATGAGCTCATTCTGTGAACCCCCGTGCATCTGTTAACATCTCAAATTACCGTTGTGTTTGCACAGTCTGCACGGGCAGGGGTCTGTACAGCTGGGGGATTTTGCGGGTGATGAGAGGACCCAGAGCTTCTTTTAGTTTGTGGTAGTTCCTCTCCAGCTCTCGGTGGTACTCTCTCTGGTCTGGCCCAATCAGGCTCTTATTCTTCCTCAGGGCGTCCTCACACCTGCATCACAAATAGCAGAGGAGAGGCCCACGGCCGGGATTTATTTTTCTTGGTTACACAGCGGTCTGGAGTCTGAGGTGTGGAGCATGTCATCACCTCTTGGTGAAGTCTTTAAAGCAAAGCCGCAGTTTGTTGTGATGGCGAAACAGCTTTGGGTCCTCTGGAATGTCAGAGAGAAAGACCTGCGCCACCTCAAGGGGACCCTGTGAAGGGGAGAAACCGTTACATATCGGCAGAGGAATGTCTAAAGACTGAACCAGACTTTAGGCCAGATTTAAAGCGGCTTAATACTTCAGAGGAGGTTGGCTTTGTGACATTTTAAACATAATACAGTTAGAAATCTTTTTTAAAGTGAGGCACCTGGTTGACAGTGGTTCCCACACACCCCTGCAGCACCATCTGAAGCATCTTAGGGTCCGCCGGGTCTTGATTCGTGGCAAAGGCGAGCTCCTGTGTCTTCTTCTGCATGTCTTCAATTGCCACCTCCATTGGAACAAGGATAATCTGGAGAAATAACAACAAAAACCTTAATAGAAGCAGTTGTTGCAAAATGCAGCATCTGCTCCGTTATCCTGCAGATATCTACCTCCTCCTTGTGGATGACGTTGACACGTGTCTTTATATAAGGGAAGGCATGAGATGTTGTCAGGATTGTTTTGCGTTTGTACTGCTCATGCAGGTCGCCGTGTGCCCGGCCGTCCAGAGTGAAGGGAGTGCAGTACATGAAGGTTCTCAGGTTATAGTTCTTGTCAAAATAGGTGATTCTTTCCTTCAACTCGTATGTGTCAAAGTAAGGCTCGACGTAGGTGATCTGGAGGTAGGCCTGGAAAAGTAAAACTAAGAACTAGTTCATTTTTTTCAAAAACATCTACTTTTTTTACTCATAACAAACGTACATATTAGGTTACCTTGTTGGGATCCAGTTTACTTTTGTCGACTGGACTAGAGTCCTTGATAATTTCAACCACGTCATCCTCAAACCTTTCTGAGTAGAACTCCTACACAACAAAGAGTTTCATCTTGAAGTTTCTCATAAATCTCTAGTGACACTTTTATTAGAATAGTGATAAATCAGCTTGCCTCAAGCCTGTGGGAGATTTCAGCTAATTTGGTGATTGAAGGCTCCTTGTAGACAAACTCCTGCTCATCCAAATCTCCAAAGTGGCAGCCATAGAAACCAACTCGGAAATAGGTCCCAAACATTCTCTATAGACTGCAGACAGAATATAAAAAAACATTAAGATAATTCAATTCATTTAGAAACGGAGAAGCAAAATAACAAAATGAAACTGAAGAGGCAGTGATGTGACATTTGAGATAAGACCATGAAGCACAAAGGAATGCAATCTGAAAGCTGATAAAGGCAGAGTTCAACTAAATTAAATAATGAAAGTTTTCTCACACTCACCAGTAATGTGGCGTCCACACAGGAGCACAAAAACAAGTTATAAGAAGGAGGAAAAGATTGTTAGAGTAAAAACTTAAAATTATGTGTTATAATAACTGTATTTAATTATTGAAATTACTTTGTTACCTCCCATCCTGAACTCTAGAAACATTGAAAAGTGAAAAAGAAAACAACATAAGATACAGGGATCAGGTGCATTTTTATTGTTTGAAGGATTTTTTTTTTTATCTGAAAGTCAACTAACTTGGTTGTAGACTTTGTTGAAGGCCTCCTGCAGCTTCCCGTGGACAGTTGCCAGCTTTTTGAAGTCTCTGTTGGCTTCGTGGATGGGTAACAGAATCTTGTACACTTCGTTTATAGCTTCATACATGGCAGCCTGTGGTTTGAAGATAACGCATCACAGCATCTACTAATACAGCTTAATCAACTATGTTTATTTCAATATACAGTTCTGTAACCTCGAGCTGTCTGACCCCATGCAGTCTGTCGTCATGGAGCCAGAGAATGTGAGTCGTACCATGTTAAAAGAGGCAGCTGCTTGCTCCAGGAGGCCCACCAGGCCGACCTCACTGAAATACTTCCCAGCACAAATGCCTTCCTCCTCAGGGGACAGAACGTCATCTGAAACTGCCGACTCCTCTAACACGTTGGATGAGATATTCTGTGAGAAAATATAGAAGTCACATCAGAAATCCAGCTGCCTTTAGAAGTCACAAGTAAATAGAGTTTGTGTTTGATTAAATCTTAGGATAAATGATGACTATTATTCTACGGTATCCTTTACAAATCATCCCAACAGAAACAAATGGGACGCTTTTGTTTTACAGTCTCAGAGATGAGGAGAGGATGAAAGGAACTAAATACACAGCAGTCCTGGAAGAAAACCTGTTAGAAGCTGCTAAAGACTTGAGACACCTTCCAGCAGGAGAGAGAAACTTAAACATACAGTAACAGATAGAAGGATAACCTTAGATATAAGCCACTAAATGTGTTAGAATGGCCCAATCAAAATCTAGACCGAAGTCCAGGTTAGAATCTGATACGATGCTTGAAAATATATGTTTACAGACGCTCTCCAACCAACATGAGTTTGAGCTCTTCTGCAAACAAAAACAGACAAATCTAAAGGTATACAAATCTGGTAAGGAAACACACCAAAACACTTCAAAGAGCAAATATAGCAGAAGTTGGTTCAACCACATACAAACTCAGTAAAAACAAGCCCAAACATGCGCCACACCTCAAATTTTTATCTGTAGGAAATTTTTAAATCCATGATCATTTGCCTTTAACTTAATAATTATGTGTTTTATGTTAGTCTAACAAATTAAATCCCAATAAGATACATTGCATTTTGCAGTTGTAATACAACAAACACCCAGAGATATAAAAACTTGAGTCAGGGTCTGTACATTATAAAGAGCATAGCTGATCACCTGAAATGTTACACAACCGATGGGCAGGTAGCGGCAGTCCTCCAGCATGTTGAGGTACTCTGCCACCAGCGCAGCGCTGTGAACGAGGCAGTGTGCTGCCTCGGCGTGGTTCCCTCTCTCAGAGTGTTTCCCTGCCATGTTCTGCAGCCATGTGAGACGCAGGTCAGGCGAGTTCTGGTAGCCTTTGGCGATCCTAAAACAGAAAACAAAGGAAGGATTTTTCTTCTTGTTTTTCTTCACTATTTTAACTCATTCTTGGTTTTCCCAATACCTGTACATCAGGTCAATGAGCATTTCAGGATCCTCCTGATGCTCTTTCATTTTCACAGTGTCGGTAAGAATCATGTGCAAGTTGAACACCAGATCCTGAACCTGTAGTTAAAAAAAAAAAAAAAAAAGAAAAATACCCACCAACATTCATCATCACGCCCTTTCAATTAGAAGACTGCTTTAAAAAGAGGGTTACGTATAAATTACCTGCTCTGGGAAAGGCGTTTCACGCAGCTCTAGGTCCTCCTCAGCATATGTCAAAATCGTCTTTAGTGACCGACGAAGATGCTCTTCGTTGAAGTTCTGTGATGTTCCCACCAAAGAGGACAGAGACATGGTGACCTGCATCTTTACTCGCGCAAAGTTCTGATGCAAAACCAGACAGAAAGAGGCAAGTTGTAAATAATATTATATTCCACATGCAATGCATATGTATTTCTGTTTAACTGAGATGTTGGTACAGGAACAATGAAAGGTATTTGAGGGAATAAATTAAAACGGTGTTAAACTTACATTTCCGATCTCAAAGTTCTGCCTCATGAGGAGATAAAGAGAGGCGGAGGCCTGGCTCCTCACGGAGCCGACGCTGCTGCTGCAGTGACGGAGGAGACGCAAACAAAGGTCTGCGCAAAGCTCAGTGTCCTCTTCAAACAGCATCTCTGGAAACTGCTCAAAAATACGACTTCAGTTAACTCAAATTACTATTTACACTGAGGTGTCAGCTGAAGCATTGAAAATGATCTAATGCGCTTAAAATAAATGATCAAATAAAAAAAAGCAGGAATGCGTTTGTGTTCTGTTGAAGTAGTTTAATTCCTAAAAAGGATGGCACTGGTTTCTCACCTTGAAAACCAGTGCTCTCTGTGTTCTAAAGCAATGCTGCAGAAAGAGGGCGCTCTGGTTGCCTGCCATGCTGTGAAGAATCACTCTCAGGACTCCACCGAGAACGCTCTCCTTCAGTTCAGAGGCAACCACAGTCTGAAGGAGGACAGAGACACGACACGCTGAAACTTAAAGAAATAAAAAGGCAGCTAAATATGACAAAAAAAGAAAACGTTTGTGTTACCTTTACTATAATTTCCAGTGTGTCCAGTACTATGAGGGACACCTCAGTAGCTAAGTTTCCATCCACCACAGACTCCTGCTCCATCTCAGCCTTACTCCTGTAATTTTATTCAGCGTTCATCAATGTATCACATAGGAAAGCATCAGAGAAGCTTACTCAATACCAATTTCAACACTGTAATTAACATACTTGTCAACTCTGTCTGTATTTTGTCTCCAGTGGGTGACATTCTTTTTC
Organism: Brachyrhaphis roseni; assembly: GCA_903066815.1. Lineage (NCBI taxonomy): Eukaryota > Metazoa > Chordata > Actinopteri > Cyprinodontiformes > Poeciliidae > Brachyrhaphis > Brachyrhaphis roseni. The sequence goes on from CAEFZY010007094.1 coordinate 32,394, forward strand.
CACCTGACATTTTCCTGGCTACCATAAGGACTCCTTTCTGTTACGGTAACAAAAAAAAGGTGAATATGTGAGATTTTAACAGTTGTAGACAAATCATGAACCATCATATTCTCACGCTCCGCACCTCTGCAGCGGCGGACCATCTCTTGACGAGCCCCTATAGTTCCCAGAATGGCTTCCTCCAGTCGGGCTTTCATGTCCTGAGACTTTTTAAATGTCAGGCTATTTATTCTTTCCAGCGCTTTCCTCCCCTGCAAGAAAAATTTGTCAGAAAATGTCAGCAGCACATTTATTTAGAGAGTACATAAAACTGGCAAAAATAACAATCCAAGAAATATTTGAAAAAATGTAAGATAAGCCTAATAAAAATGACACATTTACAATTTTTTTTTTTTTTGATAAAATAGCATCACGATTATGTTAATGCACACTCAGAAACACACCACGTTATAGTCTCACACACCAATCTGAATGTGTCAACAAGAAAACAGTTTCTGAGTTTTGATTCCAAACGTTCTGGCTATCATAAGGAAGTTGAAGTTGCCCATGTTGTTCCTCTAAGCTCTGCTCTAATATTGTTTTTCAAGCTGTGAGAGCAAATGTTTAGCTGGAAATCTTACCATGTACAGTTTTATAAATAAGAAGGAAGCTATATGCCATGTTTTTAATTCTCCAATAAATAAGACAGCCCAATGCATAAACACTAGCATCTTATCCAAAAGTATTTAAATTGGATGTAGGCATTTATGACAGCGAGGGTTCAGATAACTGGTGCAGAAATATATTCGATTTCCATTTCCGTCTGTTAAATGAATAGTAATGAAATGCTTACACACAACAGTAGGTTATATATCCTCATTACTTTACCTTGTATTCAAAGCAGGACACACACAGATGAAGAAGATCCAACAAGCGGTTGATCTGCAGGACAGATAAGTCCGACACCCAGCGCTCCAGGAGAGAAGCGTCTGCGTTCTTCAGCACCCACAGGAAGCACACCAGCAGAGTCCGGCTGCACTCGGCAGACAGAGAGCTGGTCTGGCGCCCGGCCTGGTGGAGAAGAGACAAAAACAGAAACTCAAGAGCAAATCTTGGGATCTGCTTCAGAAAAGAAGAAAAAGGACAAAAATAGAGCATGAAAGAGCTGACTTTCTACGCAGCAGCCGACCTGCAACCTATCAGTCTGTACGGCCCAGGAGAGCAGGCTGACCCTTGCCATTGTCACTTACCACAGAGGGGAGAGCAAATGGGTTGGCTTTGGGATGCGGTAAAGGGGAGCCAGCGATCGCCATGGCAACAGACTGGTTGATAATGTTGCCACTGTCTGGGTCAGTGTCTTCAAAGTAGGCTGAGGAAAGGCGAGCGCGAGAAAGCGAGGAATCTAAAAGACAAAAGGACTCTTAGGTATGTTGTGTTTCAGAAAATGTTTTTGTTTGTTTTTTAAATGGTATACAAAACATTCCACTGACCACAGAAATCGTGGAGCTGATGTAGCGACTCCATGACAATGGGCAGCAGCGGCAGGTAGAGCTGAGCAACATGCGCCCTAACCTGAGGGTCCTGGTAACGAGGGTCCGCATCATGGCTGCACAGCAGCGAGTGAACGGCACTGATGGCCTTTTTATGAAGGAAGAAAACCCTGCAGGCGACAAGACTTCATGAACCACCTCTGTTTCAGTCCTCACTGAAAGTGGCGCCACTGGGACTGAATAAAAATACAAATCTCAACAAACGTACAAGATTGTAATGTGACAAATGCGAACATGTTTATGAGGATTAATACTTTTGAAAGGCACTGTATATAGAAAATATTAAGATATTAAGAACCTACCCTTCACCATCAGGATCAAGAATAAGAGCGAGTTCAGTGAGCAGCAGGCCAGACAAGAAGTGCTGCTGGCGGAAAGGGACCGACAGCTCAAACATGGTTGCCACACCCTGGTCTTGCACCATGCTTGAAAATGCTGAGCTCTGCCAAACAAAACAGATATTAAGAAGATAATATAAATTCTGTGAATGCAATTTTGTAAATAGGAAAACAGAAACTTTTAAAAATGAGATTCATAAATGTAAAAGTATAAAAAAGATCTACACTTTGGAGCCTACTTGAGTACCTGTGAAGTGGTGGATGAGGTAGAAGGGGAGGGGGACGCTGGAGGGCTCAGAGTTGAGCAGGGCAAATTGAGGATGATATAATGCTCATGGCTGCAGACAATACGCATAAAGTCCATCCTTAAGGCATTCAGAGAGCTGGGATTCTGTGTCGTGTGGAGCTTGTTAGCAATCTGTTAAACACACAGATTCATTGAGTGCAAGAAGTTGAGAAGCGAGAGCAGAACTGGGTCGTCTGGAGCTACGGAAAAATGATGAGGAGATCAATAGAAACCTGTTTGTAGTAGGAGCGAATGAGGTTGAAGACAAAACCCCGGTCCATCAGAGACAGCAGATCATTAAGGAAGAAGGCCAGACTGTTGTTCAGCCTCTCCACAACCTCCACATCCTGAGAGGGTGGGAGGGATTTCACAGAGAGAGGGAGGATCAATAACAAGAAGAGAGTTTTCAGGTGCATTTCAATAAATGTGAGCGTCAACAAAAAGTTCTTTTATTTCAGTAATTCAATTGAAAAGCTGGAAGTAATCATTTAGATTAAAAACAGAGTGAGACATTTGATGCTTACTTTGGATGAGTATGGCTTATAGCAACAAAAAATCCAAAATTCCCTTTCTCAGAAAATGTAAATATGTTATATTGGACCGATAAAAAAGACTTTATCATAGAATTTTAAGCCTACGGTACAGTTTATACACTGTGTGGTTGGGCCTGAATTACTGCAACAGTAAGGTGTGGCTACAGGTGTTGAAAGTTTGGTGGGATCTTATTTTTGACCGTGCTGAGGAAGATGATAGAAGCATGAAATGATGTAAAATGTTCTGTCAGAAGAATGTAGTGCCCATACTTTATATAAAACAAAGCCCAAAGCTCCCAAAGCCATTCCTGACTGAGGTGACTTCTCACTGAACCTCAAGCAACTAGAATTATGTGCCTTTCCACTCTTCCTTCAGACTCCGGAACCTTCATTTCTGAATTAAATGATATATGTACTTTGATTTGAAAAGATGAGTTCTACATATCAGTAGAGTCGCCTTAGTGTTATCTCTGATTCGGAAGTGGCTTAACATAAGTCAAGTTGAAGTTTTAGCCCCACTTCTAGATATGCCTGTGTGTGTTGGCTCATCCCTCCCTGATCTCCCTCCTTTAAAATGATTTGCTTCACAACCTTTTTAAACTTGTAGCAACTCCTCTTGCTTTTGCATATTCTTTTTCCTTACATTAATGTTCCATGTCTTCTCCCACCTAGAATTCACCCCACGCATTTTAACTTAGTGTTATTAAAAACCCAGACAGCAGATCGTTATGTCTTTGTTGTACACATTTACCTTGTGATGTCTGCTTGCAATGTCTGCACTGATGGCACACACGAGTGCTGCAATGTCGTCAACAAAGCGGTCTGGGTAGCGCTGTCGCCTGGGAGAATCCAGTTTAGAGGTCAGGAATAAGTGATGAGCCATGCTCTTGGTCTGAAGAAAGGAAAGGAAATAAATTCTTAAACAAAAACAACTTTTTCCCGATTTAAAAGTTGTGATTTGACTGTGTTTGCTTTGGAATCACGAGAATTATATGGCCCAATAAAATCACTGAAAATTCACAGAAACACTGACCATCAATTGGAAGAAGAACCAAGCTTGCTGCAGCGTTGCTTCCCTCACCGCGCTGGTGCTGACCACCCACTGCAGAGCCAGCTCCTCGTGGAGCAACTAGATGTGAACCAACACAGCAGGTTTTAGCTCACAGGAGGAAACAATGAGATGTCGCTTTCACTTTTTTGTCAGATATTAATATTTTGTAAATGCAACTACATTTAAAATACAAATAAGAAGAAAAAACAAAATGTGCACTCTAAAAATTTTTTATTTTAAAAATACAAAAAATGTGGGTATGCATTAGGGAAGAATGTGAATGTTTTGCTTACATTAGATGCCACTTTTGTTTTACCTTCTTTGTAATCGGTCTGGTGGGAACAGTTAACAAGGCCACACTGTCCAGAAAGGCAGACATGCGATTGCAGCTGTGGTCGCTTGCCTGACATGAAGTGGTGGTGAGGTGAACACAGACATGAGGACAGCGACGTGAAAATGGGTGAATGAGAATGGGCGGGTGGAGGGAGTTCTTTTTACGAACTCTGATGATGCTGAAAGGAAATCTAACGAGCTCCACAATGAGCTTCTGTCAATTAGGCGCTTGTTAGGACAGCGGGGAGAAAATGTTTTTGAAATGATAGAGGAAATGTAGCTTAAAAAAAAAAAAGAGGTAGAATGAGATTTGCAGAAAATGAGTCCATGCAGAAACAAAAGCAACCTCTGAGAAATTGGACAAGAAAAAAAAACGAGGAGCTGATTGGGGGCTGTGAGCGATGAAGGTAGAGATGAGGAGGAGGAAGGAAGGATTTGGCACCTGCTTGAGCTCGCAGCTGGAGTTGGGGTTCCGGCGTAGCACAGATCTGGAGCCCCCAGGGGCATAAGCAGAGTTTACCCAGGAGTGGGAGCGGTCAATGCCCTGCCATAAGCACCCGAAGAAACACACACACAAACACACACAGAGTGGCAAGAGGCAAGGACACAGTGAGCAAAGGGAGGCAAATTATCACACAGGATTTTATTTCAAGTTGAAAATCAGGAAGAAACAAAAATTAAGCTCAAAGGGGGAGTAAAGGGGAATAGCAGGGAGGGAAGAAAAACTGGAGGAGCCAACAGAAACAAAAGACAAAAGTAAGAAGCACAATTGTAATGATTAAGCAGTGATTAATTACTGGAAAAGTTCTCAGTCGACTTGAGTTAATGAATCTGCTGTGAAGAGTCAAGACACTATAATTAAATCAACATAAAATTGTGAAAAATGTGAAGAACAGCACAGTGGTTCTAATAAAAACATAAAATAAAGACTCTCAGCACAATATGGAGAATATTAACTCACCTTGCTTCCTATGATCCTTTGGACTTCCTCATCCGGGGAAATCGGCGTGCTCGCCAGGTCGGGGTTGGAGTTGCTGATGCTCTTTGAACGGGACAGATGCAGGCTGCTCGGGCGGCCTGTCGCCCTGGATAAGGTAGCATACTGCACCGGCATCTCATAGGGATGGGCGCCTGCTTTTTAGGAGGAAAATTTAAGGTGCAAAGAAATGAAACATACAAATGGCTGAAAGGGCTTTTTCAAAGTCGCATAAACAGTCAGTTCTGACTGGTCGCTCACCTGCTGGAGGCATGACAGGTTCAGCGGTTGGCAGGCGGAAAACGTAATGGACGTAGGAAGCCAGCAGGTTGTTGCGACCGTGCTGGTCTTGGTTTCCCTCCAGGTTTTTGTGGATCTGGTTAACCAACAGCGCCATAGCTTCAAAAGCAGCCCGGCCGAGGTTCACTACAGATCAAAAAAGAAAAAAAGAAAAGTCACCGCATTATTAAACTTTATTCAACATAGTTTAATAATGCCACATAAATGAGAATCTGGCATATAGAGGAATGATTTGGTGTTTATTTGTTACTTGACAGACAAATTTAAGCTGATTTTAAGTGAGAGTTTGTCTTGCTGTTATGGTGAGTATAGTGACTGGACAGTTAAAAAAGTTTAAAAAACTGTTTAAAGTTTAAAGAAAACCTTTCAAAAACTTCAAAAAAGAAAAAGATCTTTTTTAAAGATAGTCAATACTATCAATACTATTGACTAACACTACAGAGCACAGAACAATGGATCTAGGAGGCAAGCAGATTTAAATGACACATGGGAATTTATTAAAAAATAATCCACAAGTTTACCTTTTTAACAAATATCACATCAGCTCTCCTGGATTAGAACTAATTAAAAAAACACTCACCAATTTGGCCTGCAATGACTGGCGGGTACACGATTAGCTGAATGAGCTTGTTGAGCAGCTGATGCAAAAATCTGACACAAGTATCCAGCTGAGACCCTCTCAGCGCTGAGATGCTGGCCTTCAGTTCGCCTTCCATGTTTGCTTCGGTAATAATCACATCCTTCAGTCGGAACGGGAAGGAGTACTCCTCGAGGACATACACCAGAGTAAAGAACTTATCCAGGGATGCATCCTGAAATGTAGAGCCAATCAAACACAGATTTATGTTTGTTAGAACAAACACAGAAATCCAGCAGATATTTAAGGCAATATTTTGTCTTTTTAAATCCATATAAGAATCAAATTACCGGTACAGGCGTTCGCAGCCCTAAACACATATGTAAACGTTCCCGAGGAATTTTTACACTTTTTGGTTTGCCCGATTAATAATTGGATAGCAAAAGATTCTTAGAGGTTTATTTTATTTTTACCAAATTTGAACCAAGGAACACTAAAATTAGGTTACTAGCAGGTCTGGGTAGAACATATTTATGGAAAAAGTTTATTTCCTTATCTTACGTGGAAAATGTACTTATATTTTCTAGCTTTGGTTTAATTTTAGTCTGTATACTCCAGTTACGATCAATCGATTACTAAGTTAACAATTATTTCAATATTCTGTTCATGGTGATTAATCGTTTCAGCCCTACATTAAAGACTTTATGAGTCTGAGAGGAAAGCAAACTGGTAAGCTTAACCCTCAGTTAAAAAAGCATTTTTATGTACCTGAGTGTGAACAGAGGAGGTTGCTGTCACCTCGACATTGAAAACTCCTTTGTGATTATCCACCCACTTCATGCCTGGAAGCTGAACCTGCCACACATTGAAATTCGACTCATTTAACAGCGCACCGTGATGTCATAAAGGAATTGCTGTTGGCAGACGAAGTGATATTCACACAGTCTCATGTACATCACTCACATCGGGGGTGAGCACCGAGTAGCTGGGTGGAGGCTTTTCCACAGACACAGGAAGACTGAAGGAGCCGGTGCGCAGTCGGCCGTGCTGCATCAAAGGTATCCACTGCGGGCGGAAAGACATGTGATCTCTCCCAAACGGCGAGAGTACAAAAAGAGCTGCCAAACAAGTTAACATGTGGGTGAAAGTGTTAAACCTGAGCCAAGAGCACACTCACAGTGTAGCCCACGGGGGTCTCCAGAGGAGTGTTCTGCTTGGGTTGGCAGCTGATGTGGTAGAAGGTGAACAGCAGATGATGGTTGTCTGTCAGATTGGCAGGAATCTTCATCTTCATCTCTTCACAGAACTCAGGGGACCTTATGAGCAAGAGTTAATGTTCAAGAGAGCTGAACATAGAGAGGGTAAAAGAGCAAAAGAGCCTTACTTGTTATGATAGATGATGGGAGTGTATGCCTCTTTCATGAACTCGGCACAACTTGACTTTCCGAAGATGACCTGGTCAAAAAAGCCCAGTGTGAAGGTCATTTTCAACCACTAACACGAAGCACTCGTTTTAAATAACCAGCTCTATTGTTGCATGCAGATTTATAGAAGAAGCTATTTAATCTGCTGCACTCACGTCAAAGATCCACTTAAAAGAACAAGCAAGCAAACCTAGAATAAACTCTATATTATAATTCAATGTTCTTGTTGCCAATAAATTAGACATCCAACTAAAAACCAGTTTTAAGTGGCTATCTCTGCCTTGAGCAATTTTTTCAAATACATTTTTTTAGGATACAACAATTATGTTCGTCTTTGAACAGGACTCACCGGTAAAGCTTGGCTGGGATCTTCTCCTGCCATGAACTGAACTTTCACAGCAATGTTCCTGACTGAGCCCTGGCGGCTGCTGAAGTTCAGACTTTGCGGGTACACATAGAGCAGGTTCCTGAGACGTGAGGAACAAGCAGAGAGAGATGACACTAGAACAATTTAATACAGAAAAAAAATCTGTGAAGGTAAAAGTGAAATAAAGTTCCTCGCTTTTGTTATATTGTCATTAGGAAAAGCATATAGAGTGTCTTCTGAAGGAGTGTCTTCTAAACACCTAATGAACTTTTTTTTTTTACATTTTGTTATGTTACAATCATAAACTTCGGGTTGTCATATTGGGGTTTTGTGACAAACCAACACAAACCAGTGAGTGACTGTGAAGTGAAAGTAAAAAAAAATATTATTTTTCTATATGTTTTAGAACTTAAAAGAGTGGTATACATTTTTTTTGTATTTATGCCACTGGAGAACATTTTGCTACAATTCCATCTTAAAGTCTTGGGATAAGTCCAGATCAGCTCAGTCCCTTTGATTGGTTGGCTGTGAATATAATGTTCTCAGGCCCATTCAGTCTAGCTCTAAAATTCTGATAAAATACATTAAAGATTGTGATTTCAATGTGACATCAAACATGAATATATCTACAAGGCCTTTTACAACCTACAAATTCTTTACAAGATTCAGAAAGTATGATCCTCTTAGAGAATGAGAGTCCTGCGCGTACATGAGAGAAGTTTGACCCATCACCATATTCTAACTCATGTCACCAAGTTCTGTCCAAGTTAAATACACAAAGGTTACTACTGTTCATATTTTGAAACATCTGATGTAAATCGCGTTAGGAGAAAGATTACCACAGTATAAAAGTAATACCGCTGCACTTATTTTAATGCTACAAATGTTTGCATTTGTAGCTTCAATTACATCACTTCCATACATCATATGCATGATGCAATAGTGCATGACCTAAATGACAATATTAGACTCTCTGTGGTTAAGCTTTAAGAGAAGGTCACTGAGACCAAGGCCGTGAAACTAAACTTGGGATCAAACCACAAACGAGCTAATGTTTCACCACAGTGCTGCGTGTCCAGTTCCTATAAAAGGCGCAGCAGCAGGCCTGAAAATTCAGCTGTAGATGATGAAATTCTGGATGAAAGGGAGAGACATATCCTCCTCTTAAAGCCCCTATGAAAATGATCTGGAGCCTGTGTCTCGTGTTTTTAGTTGGGGGTTTCGGAGCGGTCCTTGCCGGCCCCATCAGGAAGACGGGCAGCATGGAGGGCAAGGCTGCTCCTCAGGAGGAAGTCAACGTGCTCATGTTTGGAGTCATACAGCTGAGCGAGTCGCTCAACTACGTCTTTGAAACCACTGAGGCAAAGATAGAGAGAATCAGCAAGACTCTGAAGAGTCATGAAGAAACCCTCCAACGGCTGGGGCAGCAGACTGAACAGGCTGCAGAAGTGGAGCAACAGATAAAAGTAGTCGTCCAGCTGCTGCAGGTAGGACCAGAGAAAAACGCAAACACTGGATTCCATGTGTGAAGCTGAATAGTCGCACGATTACAGTTCAGATTATGCAGATATAAAATCCAGAAGTTAGGGAAGACTAAAAGAGTTAGTTAAAGCAAAATAAAAAGTTAAAGCAAAGTTCAACAATGTAAAGCGCCTATTTTAATCAGTGACTTATGGAAAACTTTTATTTAGACTCTTAGTAAGGTGGATCCAGCTTATATAGAAACTGCTGTTAAAGAGAATAATAAGGTTAAATCCTTATTTTCACAGGAACAAATGGCAAAACAACAGGCTCAGACCCATATAACAAAAGACTGGCTGAACAGCATAGAGAGGGACGAGGAAGAACTGATGGCAAAAGTTCAACACCTGGAGATGTACATCAACAACACTGCACCAAACAGCCTCAAGGAGCTGCAGGTAAATCTGAAAACTCAATTCATTCACTGTCAATCTGTAAATTACATTTTATTTCCTTATTTTCGTCACATTTAAACATCTGTATTGTTTTTTTTCTTTAGAATAAAGCAGAGGCGCATCTCCAAATATTGGAAGGTTTACAGACCTGGAACAAGATCCAGAAAAAGTATATTGAGACTCAGGATGAGCAGCTTTCCAAACTGCAAAAGATGGTAACTTGCTGGTTCAACACGTTTCATATGCAGAACTTATTCTATTTGTTTATTTCAATTAAAAATGTTGTTTGTTTCTGTGTTTCTTTCAGAGTGAAACTATGCCATAGCTCATTCAAGACTCATCAGTTCATTGAATGAAGAAAAAAATCCATCAACTCCTCATTGTTACTGCACTCCATCATTCCTATATATGAATATTAGTTCATGTTAACAACTTTTTTAATAGAAATTAAGTTAAAAATGAAGTTAAATTATACACATTTTATTGTTATTTGTAAATAAATACGAAAACCCTAAAAAATCCTGGTTCTTTTTTTGTGAATTTTTTAAAGTTCTGAACATATAAGGGTGAAACTTTTTTATTTTATTTTTTTTTTATTATCTTTTTGCTTAAAAAAAAAAAAAAACATACAAAAAATAAAAATGTCAAATCAATCAATAATCACTCAGGAAGAAGCATGCATGCAATGAGTGGCTGAACTTGTGCTTGTTCAATACAAGAGGTCAAGCCACCGCTTGCACGTATGTCTTTAATAGCAAACGCCCACCTGTACGTGGTGTGCGGCGTGTACACATTACGAGCAGGGAACTCCAGCACCTCTTTGGTGGGCCGGACACGCAGGTCCGGATAAGGTTTCACGTGAAGGAGTTCTGGTGAGAGGCAGTAATGTGGTGAGTCCGGTGCTGGAGAGATGTCGATTTTCAACTGAGCTGAAGGACACACCAAGCACAACAAGACATCAAATTAATAATAATATTAATAATAATTAAACAAAAACTTTCTTAAATCTTTTCATGCAAACTGGCACATTAGAATACATCATAGTTACCAGTGACAGGCCTCAGCCGTCGCAGAACAGAGGACGGCCGGCGCATGTCTGCCAAAAACTTGTAGAGGTCCTCATCACTCAGTCTGTCCCCCTCCTTGGGAAGCACACGCAGAGAAAAATAGGATAAAAAAATCAGGTTTTAAATTCAGAAAATAACAAAATTATTTCCTCAAAAGTAAAAAAAAAAGTATTTAAAGCTGCCTCTTTATTTTATAGAAGCAACATTTGTTTTTTTACTGCCGCAACATGTTATTTAGCCTTCAGTATTGCTAATGCAGCACACTGACAGAGGAGGGATGAAAGAGGGGGAGGACAGCAAGTTAATAAAAATCAGTAGTGAGTTATAGCTCTGTTGTGTCAGGAAACCAAGACTGATAGATGAGACTGGAGATGGAAGCTCTTCATTTCACTCTAGCAGCAGAATGATGCTGCATCTTTAACAAAAAAAATTATAGTAAATAAAAATTGTTTCTTCATCCAGTTTCTTCATAAATACAATTTCAATTTGAATATGGAAAAATTAATATTACAGCAGATTATTTTCTAACACAAATAATACTTTTAACAAAAAAAGTTCAAAGTCACGTATTAATCCATGATGTATTATAGTTCAAGATGAACTATGATAAATAGTTAAGTTTTTGTTTGCTCAACAAACAACAAACAAAAACTGATCTGGTGACGCATCTGGTGACCCATCACAGCCCAGATTAACCTCAATATGTTGCGGGTCAAATTGACCTGTTTTAAAGTTTAAATGTTTAAATGGCAGTCAAGTTAAAGGGTAAAAAAGATTTTAAAAAATGTCCAATTCTATGTTTCCTTGCAGCTATGAACCATATTTCACCACACACATACATGCACACACACAAGCCCACTTTCTCACTATTCTCTTTACTTCACTAGGAAACTGCGAAAAAGCAGGTGTTCATACAACTTTTGACGGGGACCTTTTCTGTTCCCTTGGGCAAACTTCACCCACACTGAGTGGAAACTCAGCAGAAGTGGAAGAAAACATAAATGCTCTCTGCATGACTCATTTGTTTTGATTTTAATCAGCAGGTCAATTTGACCCTGAACAGTATGTGTATCTCAAGTTCAATAATAAAGATCACCCATTGAAAAAAAATCTAAATGTAATATAAAAACATTTACAAAAGCCCAATTTTAAGGAAATTATTGTTGTTTTTGTTTGTAGGTTTTTTTAAAACATAAAAAATGTAAATTCCATTTTTTATGTCCAAATGAGTACCGTAAGTTGTACTCATCGATCCTTTATTTGTGAGAAATAAAAAAACATCATTGAACAAATATTGATTGAAATGGTTAGTACTGGAGTTAATAATCAGATACAAAAATGTTTTGGAGGAATTTTGTGGTTTCTGACACTATTGCATGATTAAACACTCCCTGGGTCAAATTGACCCACAAACATTATTGCTGTACCTCAGAAACGAACATAACAGGAAGGTTAAACAAATGTTAATCCAATATTTTATATATCAATCGAATCATAATATTGGCAAGTTATGGTTTTAGGATCTTTCAAAATAATCACACAAAAAAACTGAAAAATCTAGAGAATCTTTGTTGTTTTATGATTCCATGCTTTTAATGAGCCGAACTATACAAAAAGGGAGAAAAAAAAGAGATAAACCAGAAAAACAGAGAAAAACAAAAACAAGATTTTCGTAAAATTATTAAGACTGAAGTTCAAGCTAATCTTTTAATTCTACCAACGTGTTCCTTCTTACAAAAATTGGAATAAAAATGCTTTGGTCTGGCCCTGTTAAGAGTCCTGACTTGATTCTGATAGTAAATCTGTGGAGCAAGATAAAGATTAGGGTTATGGAAAGGAGGTCTTCCCTCCTTAAAAACTTGGACCTAGTTTCCAACGATAAATTGCCAAAACAAGAGCGGAAATGCCAAAAACGGTGAGTTGGCAGTTATAAGAAGTGTTCAATAGCTGTAATGATAATTTTCTCAATTAAAATTGAACTTTCTTTTACTTTGCTTTCCTATGTTTTGAGAAATTTTCACCTGGGCTGAATGGGAATATTTTTTAATTTAAATCTGCCAGGGTTGTTAATAATTTTGGGCTCATCTGTAGTGTATTTAAATGTCAGCCTGTATGTTTTTTTTAACAGCCCCAGATACCTGTATGTTTTTAACAGCCCCAGATAATACTGGTGCATTGAGTCTGACCTGTTTAAAGAAGTTGGTGACGGTGAGCGTTGCTGGGCGGAAAGTGGCAAAGTTACACATCTCCTCCCCAACACTCATCCTCTCAAACCCCTTCTTCTTTCTCTCATTCCAGGTCCCGTGACTCTTTCGTTCTGCCAAAAGTGATTTACAAAACATGTAAATACCTAAAAATATTTGTAGAATGCTAAAGGTTGTGCACATGCAGGAATTAGAGGTGAAACTGGGGAAGGAGGGGCACTCAGTACCAGAGTCAGAGTCTGGGTCAGACCGATCGAGACCGCCAACGCTGCTGACGATGTTGAGGAGGTGAATGGCTGTCCAGGCAAAAGGCATGCGGAAATGCCCAAGACGAGAGCATGCCTGCTCTGCCTGGAGGCGGAGCTTCTCCAGCTTCTCCTTGTGCTGCGGTGGAGCAACAAGAGATCAAAATGAGCTCAAAGGACACTGAACTGTCAAGACCTTCCTGGAACAGCCAAAGATTTAGCAAACTACATATGACAGTGGATACTGCAAAATCAACCAGACGGAATTGAGTAATATTTGTGGCTCAACTTTCATAACGTCCAATGCAGAACATTGCAACAGCGACACACTTTGACTCCGTTACCTTTGAGGAGTCCGACTCTTTCATGATCATGTAGGGTTCACAGCATTCACCAATGTCTCCCTGCTGAAGAACTTTTTCAAGCTGAAACAAATTTTATATGCAGGATTGTTAACAAAAGAACTATTATTTTTCACATTTCACAAAAATTAGGACACCTCTCTAAAAATGTATTATTTGGATATTTACACGTCAAAGCACAGTGATTTACTGCATTTATACAACAAAAAATACTTTGCTCTGCTAATTAAACAACTGAAAAATGTAGCATCTAAGAAAAAAGTTAGCATACCCTTATCTCTAATAGCCAGTAAGTAGCCCTGTAGTTTAAATAACTTCAGTGAGATGATTCTTGTTGCCAACTACTAGTCTCTGACATTGATCTGAGGGAAGTTTCACCTGATCTCACAACATTTCTGACCTCTGGGTTGGTCATTTTACTTTATGTCTTAGTTTTCAGCCAGTACTTGGTGAATTCCCTGGTATGTTTTGGGTCACTGTCATGTTGCAGGACTAATTTCTGCTTCTGCATGTCGTCCATTTGCTTCTTTAAGCATCATCAGATCCTCTGAAAAATTTGTAGTGGATTTTATGATAATGAGCTGACCCAGCTGTGCTGCAGCTTTAATACATTACACTCATATCACAATTCACAGTGGATAAGAGGTATCTCATATTTGGCTCACACCAAATCCGTCGTGTGCTCTGGTTGTCCCAAATATTTTATTTTAGACTCACCTGTTTAAAGAACATAATTACTAAAGTGCTGGTCTTTAATCTATTTAGCAAATTTCAGCCTGACCTTCATGATTTTCTTTGAGAGAAAGCTTCCTCTTTGCTCACCTGCCATAAAATTTCAACTTGAGCAGTCTCTTTCTGAGTGCACAGATATAATATCATATCAACAGCAGCCAGAGCTCAAATGTAGTTCACATTATAATAAAGTTTTTGCGTCTTTTAGCATCTCGAAATGTTAGGAGCTGTTTGAAATGTCATCTACGAGCAGCCTATTCCTATACAGAGAAAATGGCTGACCTCAAATTATTTTTGAGACTAAGATTAATTAAATCCTTTGCAAAACCGATAAGATGCTATAGTTCTTCTGAAGGTCTGAGGAAGCTCTTTTGATTTTATTATGGTCTTCACTACAACTTCAATGTAGAGATCAACAAGTTAAATAAGTGAGGTGTAGGCATCCTTCAAAATGCTGAGCAACAAATTTCTAACCATGAACACCTGATGTGATGCATCTTTGTGTGATTTTTAGCCACAAGGATAGCTAAAACGGGAATAAATAAATGTCAATTCACTAGAAATAGTTGGTCAAGATGACATTTTACATAAACATTAACAGGCTAAATGACTGGAAATATTTTTGGATTGTCAAAAATAATTATTAAATGTGCAACAAATACATGGGATGCTCTAATTATGACATTTTAATTTGATTGAAATGAACTTTCTGTACCTTAATGACCAAGAAGATATCTGGAGAAGGGTATGTGATGGAGAAAATGGCAGAACGAGCCAGAGTAGATATAACTATGTGAGGTGTGTGAGGTTTCAGCAGTCCTTTCATCTGATCCGAGTTAAGGTCGAAGTAAAAATTCTCTGAGATCTGTCAGGGGAAAAAATAAATGGGGAACAAGGAAGGAGGGGGCATGGAGAGATGATAATGGAAATCTATGTCAGAGGAATTTAATTGAGTTTTGCCCAAGTGATCTTAACAAAATAAAACACACTTAAACCTTTTAGACGGAAGGGAAACTCAATTAATCCAACATGAGCTCAGAATTACAAAGTGGCCTTACTCAGCTTTATTGACTGTGGAAACACTCACAAAAAAAAAAACATTTACCTTTTTCTTTTCCTTAACGTCATAAAGAGCAAGTGATCCAAATATTGGCTCAATTTCAATCTCAAATCTGAAAAATAAAAAAATAAAATATATATATGTATATATCTAAAATGGACCTATTGTCACATAAAAAATCACACTGAGGATGTTTTGATCTAATTTAGCCACTAATAGAAAGAGTGAGGTCATAAACATCAGGCGTTGTTTCTTACTTTAATGACAAACACTTGACCATAATTCTCTGGCCGCAGTGTTCTTTGGGCACCTCAGGTAGAGGACATCTCTCCACTGCTTCATCCTGCCACACAAAGAACAAAAGAAATCCACAGACCAAGATAACATTTAAACAGACGTTGTGGTAATGTCATGGCAGCGATCTGTACGCAGACATAAAGAGACACGGATTGAGAGAGAAAAAGGAAAAAAAACAATCAAATATTGAGGAAAGAAAAGGCCAACTAGCTTATATTCATCATCTCAAATTGATTTTGTACATCAAATAAAAGCATTAATTTTGTCTGAGTTGAAAGCATCCCAAAAAGATAAACCTTGTACTTGAAAACACTATACATTATGTGAAGGTGATTAATACATGGGTTTTCAGTTAAATGTTAGCAGCTATTTTCACACAAACCTCATCAGGGGGAGGGTAGAGGCCCAGCAGGTCACTGTGGCGCTCCTGAGAGCGTGCATCCGTGTTGTTCCGGTCCATATCCTCTGCAGCTGTCCGCTCCAGCACGGACGGGAGCAACGCATCCGGGGAGGAGTTCTTCAGGTCAAAGATGCTGGAGGCCCAGCTGCCTCGGGGGGTCTCATCGAGGCTAACCGACCTCCGCTTTGAGTCATCCTGAGGAACACACAGGCAGGAGGGGACATTAGTTCCCCCTTCCCTCATCAGAACAGCTGCGCAGTGACACTAAAGACTCCACTTGCTAGGTCACCCAAATATTTGAATTCCTAAGAAGCATGAGTAATTGATAAGGGAACAGCTAGAGCCACTTATCCATTATGGATGCTGAGTTGTAAACAGCTTACATCGCCCTTAGCCATTTATAATGGCAAACTATCATTTTAATCTCCTCGTCCGGGGATGAGATGATGGAAGCTTAAGAGGAAGTAAAGCTTCCTTTTAAACTTCCAGCAACGCTTAGTCTCGCTTATGACCCTAAAACTGACTGAAATTGCATCTGAGTGTTTAAAACAGTAAATGCTTTCAACACAACCAACTACCTGGTCGTCCTGGTGATCGTGCGCAGCAGCCTCGTCCAGTTCAAAGGTCTGTTTGACCAGCCCTCGCTGCCTCTCTCTCTGTCGCTCAGAGTTTTGAGGGGTGTAAGTGGTGCTGTAGTGTTGAAATCTGGAGGAGAAAATCAAAACGTTGAAACGGTGATAGCGCGCCCGTGGTGGCAGTCGATGAAACTGACACTTACTTTCTATGTATGACAAGCCAGTCATCTGTGTAGACAGCCAGGGCATCTCTCACTCTGGGATCTAGTGAGCTGCATAGAAAAACACTTGAATAATTGAGCAATGCATGCCTTTATTATTTATGTTCACATAGTGTTAAAGAGAAAGGCTTTGTTCTTCTCTCTAGTAATGCCTGTCTCCCATTACAGTGAACCCGATGCTGCTGCTTGTGCAGTAATGTATAGATCAGGAGAGGATTTGTAGATAACATAATGAGCTGTGAAGTCGAAGCAGCCCCTCTGACTTACTCCTCCTCCTCCTCAGGCATAGGTGGCTCCAGTGTAGTGCACTCTTTGTCCAGCGGGAGGAGCTCCAGGTCATCCTGGGGAAACTCCATCAGCTGTCTGAGGGGCCCGGCCTCAACCCCCGGAGCGTGACTGCTCACATATTCTTCAAAGTCCACCGGTTCAACCACCTCCGTCAGGGGCAACTGTCAGAGAACATCAGGCCATGGTTACTTAACCATCGCTACGACATCACCATCAATACAAAACAATAACTGTCATTTGGCTGTCTTGTCTTGTTAGGGAGGAGGTTTAGAACATTTCTGACTAAACTTAAAATGTACATAAGTTAGTCATACACTAATATTGTTCCCCAATTAAATGCAAAAAAACCCCAAGGAAAATCATTCCTATATATTTTAGAGCCATCACAAAAAATCTCAATTGGTTAATTATTATAATCCATTCCTGAATAATCTTTATGTATGCAAACTATTATAATCCATTCCTGAATAATCTTTATGTATGCATGTTTAACAGGTATTTTTTCTGCAGATGTTCTGTGTGTGAGGAGAAGCCTCTGGCTGTGTTGTGCAGGCGCTGTGTGTGTAGAGCCTACGTCAGCAGAGATTGACTCCAGTCATTGGCTGACTTCATTCAAGCCGGAGTTTTGAAAAAAAACAAAACAAATACATCGCAGTGAAAAAAGGATTTCCCACTTATAGAGTTCTTCCTTTTATGCTTTTTCTTGTCAAAAATCTCTCAGATCAAGCAATTTTAAAATAAGACAAACTCAGTAAATACAATAATGTCCTTTTCAATTGTTGATTTTAATCATTAGGGGTAAAAAATATATCTAATCAAGATTGTTTTTTCCTCTAATAAGTAAAACATTCAAAAACAGGATTGTGGAGTTACTCTGAATATCTTTACACAACATTGGAATGTCTTTAATGGTCTAAAAGACTTAAGAGAGACTTCAAATCAAAGCAGATCCAATCTTTACAGGGATAAATACTTTGTAACAAATGTTTTTAATAATCTAAGGAGTATGGGCGTACTTCAATGACTAAAAATGATTTTTTTTAAAAAAGAAGGAAAGTTTGGAATCTCTACAAGGACTATTTGCATACAGTACCAGCACAAGATCGATGTGTGAGCGTATGAATGAGCTGACAAAGAAACAAAACAAAGTCATCAAAAGGTTTCTTCAGCTCCTGGGTGCAATATAAGTTGGACACATTGTTTGTCTGATACATTTTCCCCTGAATAAATGTTCAGGGATACTTTTAGACCAGAAACTGAAAACATTTTAATTGATCAGCGCCTTGTTTTTGTGTGGAAATGTGTAGGTTCTGTCTGTGTTAACTTAATTTAATTGTCTGGGCAATTAAATAATTTAAATGGATCTTACTGGCTTTTTAACCAATGCTACATTAGGGTAACTATCTTTGAGCAGCTCTCATAAAGATTTCAAAAATTAAAGAAGCAATGCTTTCCTTATGCATCCACTGAAATCTAAAGTAGCATTGCTTACATGTGAAACGTAATTCAAAAACAAAAATATCTAACAGTTTTACAGGTTGTTTAAAAATGCTAGCCTGTTAAACTGGCATGTTAATTACAGGCTGACTTACAGGGTGATGAGCTCCTCCTCGTTTCTTAGACAACTGAGGTGAGCCATAGTCTCTGGTCACTTGTTTTCTGACCTCCGCTGCAATCGTCCTGCAAAAAAAGAGAAAAAAACAAACACCTTGTTTTTTAGGAAGAAAGAAAAGGAATATGGCATCTGGAGATGATAGGGCTCAGTTAATGTTAGGGAGGTACAACGAGATTTTAAAAAGTTGGGGCTTCAAAACTGGCAAGTTCAACTATCAGCTGATTGTTCTCTTACAGAGCAGAACAGTAAAAATGTAGAACATTCTGCACATTAAGCGCTTCGAATATTCCACATTGTTACTCTATACTTCTGCTAAAGTCAATGTTTCAAAGTCAAATTATCTATTGCATTTATCTATTATGATGCTATAAAAATTACATACTGTTGTCCCCTAGCCCTGTCTTATCTGGAGGCAAAATAATTAAACTTTTATTAGCAAACGTGTGCAAGGAATAAATATTTGTATTTGTCCTGAATTACAATGTCAACATATGCATGCTTGACAGGACATTTTCCATCACTTGGCTTATCTAAGCTCTTTTTAGAGAAGTAACACCTTCATCTGTTCCTCTATAGTTAAGCATAAAGGTTTCAGAGACATCATCTATAAACTATTTGTAATTGAAGGACAGCAGCTGTTGCACATAATGACTCAAACCTCACAGAGCAGCAACGGGTTGGATCCCGGGAACGGGCGCAGGGCCAGATCTCTGTTTCTGGCTGCTAAGAACTAACAGCAAATGGCCAGCTTAAAGACAAAGCAGGAGAAAACCCCAATCCTCTCAGGGACAACAACCAGCTGCTGCTTTTGATGTGCAAACTGTCTGCTTCTCACATATAAAAGCTAAACAAAAAAAACCCTCCCTTAACACCAGGATCTCAACTTTTCCTTTTTTGTTTTTTTTTTAAGTGTAAGACTTTTTATTTCACACTTATTTAGCAGCTCGGTGTAATTTTTAAGACATGGACAATTGACAATTCCATTTAAAAACAGGAAAAAGGAAAGCTAAGGGCTGCAGAGGCAGAGCCAGAACGGGTTTCCCACCCTTTCCTGCATCCGGGACAAAACAATAGTGTTAGACCTGCTACAGGAGACACAATCCGAAAAATGCAATTGTGAACTTTTATAATTCACGGTTTGATGCAGCTTACAGTAGCTACTTCACACTTGACGTTATTGAACTTAATTATATGAATCCATGTTCTTGTTTGTTTTCTGAAATGTGGAGGAACTATCTGGTTTATGCACTAAGACAATGCAAATACTTGTGAATCCAGGTCAAATACAAGCATAAGGTTAAAGTACATAATCAGAGTCTAATATAAATTATTTACACACAAAAAAAGAGTTATTTACATGGCTGTGAAGCTTCTTTTCCTCCTGGAATCTTATCAGTTAATAAGTGTAGTGAGAAACGGTAGATTTGTACTTAAACGGCATTTTGCTCTGTTTTACAACATTATAATACTCCCAATTTGACACAGCAGCAGCAGAGGAGCTCTTTCAGCACAGTAACTCTTCCTCACCGAAGTGGCTCTTGACAACGCTGCTACCGTGCTACGATAACGCCTGTCAAACAGGTTGTTAAAGCCTGTAAAGTATTTGGGAGCGCCAACCACTCCAGTTAATTGTTTTTTTTATTGAGTTAGGGAAGTTACATGTTTAAGCTAAGCTGATAATATTATGTGATACATTGCGAGTACTAGCATAGTTGCTATGTGTGCACTCGGTCCAGCAGGTCACACTATTCACTGTCGCTGTTAAAAAATAACTTGCTTCAGCCTCACCGGTTGATTTTATGAGCAAACGCCCTCCTTTCGCACGCTGACGATGTCATTTCTTGCCCTCCATGTAAAGAAAGTCTTCGAAAGTCAAAGTGAAAGTGTACTTCTCCCGAGGCGGGTTGGGTTTGTCCCGTCCTGTGTTGGGATGCGGACCTCTTCCTTCTCCACACCAGGACCAGACAAGGAGCCCTCCTTGTTCCTCCTAGTGGCCGGGAGCCGAGGCGGCCGTCTGCACCAAGCTGACTTACAACACCAATACCACATCCGGTTAACCTTCAAAATAAAATACCACTCTTGTTTATGAACGCTGACATCTTGAATAGACGCCGAAGCACTGCAGTATAAACGTTATCTGAGATATTATCTCATGACTTAAGTTATTTAAATAATTAAAAAGTACACCTCACGTATAAATCAGGTGCAAATGGATTGTTATTTTTCAAACATTTATTTCTGATCATTTTGGTGATGAAATTAGAACCCAAAACTCGACATATAAAAAAGTGAAAATATTGCATAAGTCAAATAAATAATTTTCAAATTTTTTTAATTTTTTTTTATCAAATAAACGTTAATACAAAAAATATGGCCTGAACAATCATCAGCATATTAATAGAAAGTTTAGTGGAAGGAAAAAGGGTTTGGTTTGCACAAGAAACAGGAATGACGGTACATTTGGAAGGATTTTGAGGCAAAATTGGAGTCACCACTTCAAGAAACACGAGAAAGAAACATATACGTGTCTCATTCCTTGTGCTGAGTCACTCCTGAACCAGAGATGTTTTATCCATACTATTATGGGATTCCCTCATAAACTATGAAGAAAAAAATGACTGCAGTGTTACTCGGATTAAGGTTCTCTTTTCAGAAAAAAATGATTTTTGCGTTTCTTTTGGGGTGGACAATTTCATATAATCATAAAAATTAACATATATTTTCTTGTATAAAACAAGTGTTCTATTCCAAAAATAAGTGAAATTTTTAATAATATTCTATTTTTATCAAACTGCATTTGTAGGCACTGTGCAAGTTTTTATTTACTTTTATTTTAATATTTCATGACGTCGTCATGACGAGCTTACTTTCTTCTCCTTACATCCGGTTGTTTTGTCCTTTTTACGGAAACTTGACTATCAAGCGGCTTCTGTAGTAGGCTACCTTATCCATCCCACCGGCCCAAATCTCACCCGACCGGTTTAAATGTCGACCTGACAATGGTGCTTACGCCTCGCAGTTTTAGATTTCTTTGGTTTCAGTTCTGTCTAAAATATAGGAAGTAAACTAAATAAAGTTTCTAAGCCAATCCCTCTCACTGGAAACCTGACTTTGGCACTTTCACTTATTGTTGAATCAAACGAGAAGCGAAATTCTGTGTTCCATGGTTACTGTAATTTAACTAAGGCTTTTTTTTTAGTTCCATTCGCAATCAGATTGTGTAAAACCGGCATGCAAAATCTCTCATAGAATGCTCACCTCATTGTTATTTTTTCTACAATTAATAAAAGTGTGACCATACTACAACCCCGCCAACAGATGGAGCTATTCACCACGATTGGAAAATGACTGGTCTCATCAGTAATAGGTAGAGATAATTAGTTTGGAAAATTCTCCCTGGGTTACAGAAGTCATCTTCCAAGAAAAAGAAAAAAAAACTTGATATACAGTGTCGTTATGCATAGTGACAAGAAATCCTACAGGGGAGCTCAATAATGCATTAGTGATATAAAAAAAATACATGTAAAGGGATGCAGGAGCATTGTCAGAGCTTGTGCATTTACAGGCTTTCTCTCTGTCCTGTTTGAGAAAATATGGAAACACATTGTCAGTGATTCTTCCCCTTAATAGAGGACTTGTCAGTTTATGGTAATGGAAGGTCTCAATCTTCCCTGGCAATCACTCCAAACCCCCATGTGTCCTCTGAGGAATATCCTGTAGCCACTCACAGTGCTGAAGCCCAAACCTTCCACCCCCTCACTCGTGCACCTCGCCGTCACCCTATTCAGCACCCTGGAGAGCTGCTGCAGGTACTCAGCCGTCCTTTGTGACTTGGCTGATGAATGGCGGGAATTGTGTAGGGGAGATGTGAAAAATGACGAGAGGGCATATAGTTGGGGAGAAAAAGAAAAGATAACCTTGCATGACAGAGGCTTGGTTCGAGCTGAGAAAGGACAGGTGTCTCTGGGATATATGTTTATGCGTGGAATAGCACTCAGAATTGCATCAGGGCTAAGAGTCTGGCCCGCAGATGCAGCTGATGAAAATAAATGAAGCTCATACTCTCGATCTCCTCCCAGCATAGACATGCTTCCATCACAATACCAAAACTCATCTTTCTTCATCTTCTTCTCACAATCAGCAAAACTATAATCTACAGCACAATTTTTATGCATGATTTATACAATATAAGAATACTATATGTAGAGCACATACAATGCACACCAGAAAATCAGTCAACACTATGTTTTCATAATGAATTCCCTTAAACGACATGCTGTGGTTTTGAATGAGATTGAAGCATCATTGTCGTGCTGAAAACAAGGGCGAGCTAACGCCTGCTTCTCTCTCTGTCCACACCTTCCCTGCTTGCTTTCTTGCCTTTCTGTTCATCGAAGGCTTTCAAATCCTAGATCGGCACTATTGTTCGAGTGCCCAGCCCCCACGGCAGTGAGAGCCCCACCACCTCCACCACCATCACCATCACTGCTGTGTAGCCGAAGAACAAAAGAGTGAGTGTCAGACACCACCCACTAGATCTCTTTCACACCAGAGCCCCCACCTCAGTTCCAGATGGGGTTGCCTTTTTTTTCAGGGCTTCTCTCAACCCCAAGAGTCCTCCAAAATGGAGCCCCCCTCCTCTCCCTCGGAGCCCACGTCTCAGCTGCCCGTCATCCACCTGCTCCTCCGCCACGCGCCCGTGGCCAGGGCACATCCCCTCGCCATTCTGTCCCACCAGGGAGTCCTGTTAAAATCCAATGACCACTTTTTTCATTATTTCCAAGAAGATGCAAAATTTAACAGGCAAACTTACGCTTTGTTGATACAGTTGTACATAAAAAAAAACAAACATTGTTTTTTGTTTTTTTTCAGTTTGAAATTATCATATTAAAATGTTCCTATATTAGGTCAGCCGGGATCACCAATATTATTTATATTTCACAGATTTTTTAAAAAATTGCTTCAAAATAAAGAATACATATTCTTAATATTTGGCATATATACCTTTTGAACCATGCGAGGTGTCAGATGTTTTAGGTATTCTTCCACAGGCTTTTGACAATTTGCTTTCATCTTAGCCAGTTCCTCCTTAAAGAAAAGGTATAACTGTCTCACATATGCACATCTTTCTATAAAACTCCTCTCAGAGCATTGTGATGGCCACTCCAAAATAATGATTTTGTTGTTCTTAAGCCACTTTATCATGTAGCTGTATTTTTTGGACCATTGTACATGTGAAAGTCACATTTGTGTCCAAGCTTGAACTTTCTGGAGGATGTCTGTGTGATGTCGCTTCAGTATTTCCACAGTTTGCCTTCCTAATGATGCCATCTAATTTGTGAAGTGCACCAGTCCCTCCTGCAGCAAAACAACCACACACTATGAGTGTGACCATGGTCCTTGTGGTCAAACACTCAATTTTTATTTCCTCAGGCCGTGGGACAACAGGTTAAGTCTTTAGCCCTGAATGCATGCATCTAAATGTTAATATAGCATTTAATTTTGAAGTAATGGCTTTTTCCTCACACTGGTTCAATGTGAATAGGGCCATATTCAATATTCAATGTGCATATTTCACACCAAAACAAACTCTTATGATGTCAAGATTCTCGTTGTCTCACTCTCAAACCTGAGTTTCAGTAAATCAAAACGATTTTGGTAAGCCTCAGACTTTTAACAGAACAGTTAGAAAAAAAGAAAAGGTTATGTGCATTTTATGCCGTTCACATAAAGATCTGCCTTCAACTGTAGAAAAGAAAATCTATTAAAAGAATAAATTGCAAACGCAAAACAATGCTCATACTAATCTCCATTCCAAATTAGTGTCCTACGACACTGGGAAGGCAGATGCTCATTTGTTTAATTCTCTAAAAGCATCAACATGCAGCTTTTTTAGAAGAATATTTGCTCCAACCTCCACCCAGTGTCTTGACCTTTCCCCTCCAGGGACGGGGAGCGTGCCTAAGCAACAGGGCACATCTGCTACAAGACAGCTGTTAAGCCTCCTAATGATGATCCAACAGTCGGGGTTGGAATGGGAGTTTAAAGTAACCATTGCTGAATCACTCATCCTACTTTCCTTGAAATACGCCAGAAGACAGCCAGACCCCAAACAGTTTATTTGGTTAATGTAGTTCTTTGTGTATTCACAAATAAACTAGAGTAAATCAACAGAATGAACATTGATTAGTATGAGCAGCCACAGTTTCTCCTCTGTCTCCATTACATCCATGGATATAAGATATGCTGTCACACACTGATCAAGATTTATGGTAATGGATCCTCCAGCTCTAGAAAATACATTGCACAAAATGCAGTGTTACTTGTACAATAACATTTGTTAAAATGTGCATGTAGAGAAGTTTACTTACCAAAACACAAATCAGAACTAGTTTTGGAATATATACAGCAGACTAACATCAAATTCCTAGAAAGACACTGACTCCAAAACTATTCGAAATGTGGCAACTGTTTAAAAATCAAGTCCATGCCAGGAAACCAACACATTTAAATGAGCTATTTCTGTGAAGAAAAGTGGTCAAACATCCAGTAGGAATTCTGCCTGGAACTGCCTGTTGATGGTTACAAAAGTATGTCATTTTGAGTGAGTGTGTGTATTTGAGGCCATATGCATATTTTAAGCCTGCGGAGATAAGACAACATTTTTATTAAATGCAAACTCAAGGACTTAATTTTTGCTTTAAAAAAACATTGAATGATATTTTGTATCTTTATTCCATCCTGGACAAAGATTGGTCCAAATACATCGATAATAGCCCAAGATTATTATACATACAGCTTACCAGCACTTCATATGCACATAATACGTTTCTGGGTTCTTTGCCATATTGAGACTTTTTTTGATCTATAGGAAACAAGTTAACCCCCTACAGCACATTACCTAGACCCCTGCAATCCTGTCAAACCGTCATCCTCTGATCCCTGAGGGTTTTAGCACCCAAATCAATTGAAAGAAGAAGAAGAAGAAAAAAAGAGTACACTGTGGTCCTCCTGCTACATCTGCCAGGGAGGAGAAGCAGGAGGGGCCTCACTTATGGGCCATACAGGGGAACAATATCACTCCATCTGTCACAAACCGTTTCATCTCTGATGGAGTGAAATATAGCTTCCAGAGATATATTCTTCCATATTATCTATGTGTATTAGCTTACCAGTGCCCAAGTCTTTACCAATTCCCCGAAGAGTACACACAGAAGCTTTTTGTATCATATTACCTTCCTCCCACCAGCCAGCACTCTCCATCCAGCTCACAAATTACGCTTTTAAGCCAAGCAGCATGTTAAAAGAAATTGTTCCACTTTACACAGTGAGGCAGTTAATGAAAATGGAACTAAGGGGATGTGCAGGCGAGCAAAAAACATTTTACACGTGAAAACTTCCAAAATGAAAGTACTAAAGCGGAAACCTGAAAGCATAATAAA
This sequence comes from Brachyrhaphis roseni, assembly GCA_903066815.1. Classification (NCBI taxonomy): domain Eukaryota; kingdom Metazoa; phylum Chordata; class Actinopteri; order Cyprinodontiformes; family Poeciliidae; genus Brachyrhaphis; species Brachyrhaphis roseni. The sequence goes on from CAEFZY010007094.1 coordinate 58,532, forward strand.
TGCTAATGATGCCTGTGGAGAAAATATAGGTGGGGGGGGAGAAAAATGAGAAAGATGCAGTCTGGTATTAACCAAAATGCTCTTTCATATTCAAATGCTATAGCTGCTGTTCTTTGGAGGATGGGTGTGGCTGACTGATTCTTCTTGCCTCCTCAGCTGTCGCGGCTTTGTGACGTCTGTGATCCCATTTGCTCAATCAGGCCACGCTTTCGGGAAAAGTCCACATCGCTGCTTAATAACCACAATCTAAGTAGCCCAGTAATCTAGAAAGCAGTCAAAAATCACAAAATGATTTTTGTGATTTCTTACTTTAAGAAATCAATAAAAAAAAAGAAAATCAGATTCCCAGGAGTGATGATGCCTCTTTCTCTCTCTCTCTCTCTCTCTTTTAGCAGCAGGTAAAGCTGCAATCTCAGTCATTCATATTTAATTCTGCTAGAGTTTCCGGGAAGACTAATGTGCTATTGATTTCAGGCCTCCTATTACTGGAGAGGGGAGGAGGGTGGAAAAGGCCATGATGGTAGAGAGCTGGACCACAGGGACTAAAAGCAAGAGAGTGAAAAGGGAGAGGAGGAAGGGGGAGTGAAGCAGGGAAGAGAATGGAGACAAACAGCTACAGCAGCGAGCTCTTCTATGAAACACTAAAATATTCCACACAGCAAGCCTGCTTTATCTCTCTAACAATCTGCGTCACACTGTCAAATAAATGCATAAACTTCCACATGAAAGAACAAGGAGGAAAATTGAGGCTGAGGCACAAAATGTGCCTCGTCTTATTTACTTTTCATTAAATTGAGGCAGTTACTCAGCGACTGGGGCCAAACCCAACAAAGCAAGATTACCTGTGCTTGTTTGTAATCTTGCGTCCACATGTTTTGATAGAAAGGGGAAGAGAGTAAAATAAGGAAAAGGGAAAAACAAAGAGAATGTCCAAGAGCCAAAGTGTGTTTAAGGTCTCTCCCTTGACACCAACTCAGACAGGACAAGATGAAAGATTAATAAGCATGGCTTTATATTTAAAAGGTTTACAGTAAAAGGTAGTTTCAATGAAGGAGGTTTGCTCAGTTTAATCAAAACCCAGAACAACAGGATCATGTATACAGAAATTAATGAGAATACCAGCAAAGAAGAGGAATCAAACGGATTTGTTTGCACGTCTTTTTGTTCAACAGTGAATACATGCAAACAAAAACACCTAGCTTACGCAGAGAATTATCCAGCAGAATATCATACATAAATAAAAAAAAAATGACAAGAGCGTCTACTTCAGAGACTTCCTCCCACCAGCCTGTCTACTCTAATAATAGCCCAGAGACAACGAATCCAGACAGACAGAGGGAGAGAAGAAGAGCATAGAGACAGAGGAAAAAGTGCGAGTGAACCCATGAGGGAGATCACCAGAATATTGCCAAATAAAACATAAAAGGGTTGAAATAGGCTAGATGCCACTGTCAACAAATTTCCCTTTAAGAACAAAAAACCAACAAACAAAAAAAAACAAAACAAAATAGGCTAATTTATTTTTGGATTCCTTCCTTGTTCACTGCTGCTTCCACACAATAAAAACTCAGAGATGCCTTGAGCCAGGCCTGGTCGAGAGAGACCCTTGAATTAACCAGACCAGAGGCTGAATCATCTTTCCCATCCCCCAGATCCACTGTCATAGTGTCACTCGCTCACTCTGCTCGTCTCTCTCCCTCTCCCTTCTTTCCATGCGCGGACAAAGCCTCCACCTTACCGCAGGGCAATGGCAACAGGCAGTCATTTTGATGAAATAGTAATGAGGAACGGGGAAGGAATTCTGATATTTTAGAGCTTTAGCAGGAATTTATTTCCTACACATACTGAATATTGAGTTTCACCAACTGGTATTTTAAAAAATCTAAAATTTAATGACATAAATCTTTTCTCCTCTGTTTTATTTACGGTACATTTGAGATTGTATGACAAACATCAATGTATATATTCTCTTTGTTTACATTTTATGTGAGAGACCAACACAAACTACAGCATAATTGCTATGTGGAAGGAAAATCTAAAAAAACAGTGGTACGCATTTGTATTTGGATCCCCTAAGCCAATACTTTGTGGAAGAACTTTTTACTCCAAGCCTTTTGTTGTATGTCTCTGTGAGGTTTTACACATGTACAAAGCCTGCATGTTTGCTCATTCTTGGTCAAATTAGGTGGAGAGCATCTGTGAGCATCAGCTTTCAGAAGCTGCCATAGATTCAGAATTGGACTTAACCGTTCGATTCTAACTCTGGTGATGCTTTTAGTGTCACTATTCTGAAGAAGCTAAATATTGGTTTCAGTCTATAGGTCACTTCTGAAGGACCATTATGTTATTTTTATGCTTAGGTAAAGTGTTTGTTTTCCACAACATGAAACATTTTGATTAAAGAGACTTGATCAAATGCAGACGGACAATATTTACAAATTCTAAGACTCTTAAAATCAATTCATTGCGCTGGATTTTTTTAGAATCCAGCACAGAGTAAAGAGTATCAGAGTAAAGGGGGCTGAATGCAAATGCATACTACTGTATTCAGATGTTTATTTCTGAATAACAATAATAATAAAAAAATGAACCAATGTACTGTATTGTTTTCCATCCATGACAAAATTAAATCTTACTTTGTGTTGGTTGATTACATATGATCCCAATGAAATACTTTTAAGATTAAAGGATTTTTGAGTTTATTCATTTTAAAATACTCTACTAATGTACATTCCACAATAGGCTAAAAGAAAAGGGCCACTTCTTCAAGATTCCTGACCACCATTACTGGAGAAACCCTCAACTACAAGAAGATAATCAGTAGAATAACACACAAAAAAAAACCTTTTAAGCAAAACTAATGCTTGATCCATGATTCAGTGACATACAATAGACGCTTTAAATGCCCGCTTACCCACATGGAGGATTCAGCTGCCGTGCTACAAACAGGGGCTTTAATGAGAGGCCACAATTAAGCCCATTTATTCACATTAAGTGTGAACTGTAAGTGGGACTGCAGTCAGTTGACGGACCTGGTTGCTTTTGTGTGACAAGAGCCGCTTTCATTCAGCTCACAAAAAGGGAAAAAACACAAGCACCTAATGAGTGAATCTCTCCATCTCCTCACCGACAGCCGAGCATGCTGACAAGAACCACACACACACACACACGCACACACACGCACCCACACGCAAGGGCACATACGTGTGTGCTTCCACACATGGACAACACACTTGTCCTCCCTCACGAGCAAACTGACTCAAGGGCTCCAACGCATCCAAGGCTGAGTTGAGTCACTGCTTGTCAGAGAAGGGTGGGGGCGGGGTTAAGACAGACTGACAGTGAGGCTCCATCTCTATCCTCTTATTAACGCTTAACGAGTGCTTTCCTCATGCAATATTCATCTTCACTAATATCATCCAAGCTCAGAGCCAAGCTTGCTACTTATGTAAGGCAATTATGTAAAATATCAGACAGAGCCTATGTTCAGAAGCTTGCTGGAAAAGAGCTGCAGGACAGTAAAATAAATGGACAGACAGGAAAACCTTTGGAGACCGGGACTGCGAGTTACTTGTTTTCTCGCTCTTTATACACCAATATGGATCCTGGGATCAATTGAGGGCAAGTGGCCAGCATCAATAATGCAAACAATTTTCTTTTTCCATTATTCTTCAAACCAAGAGACATCTGAGGATTCCTCAAGGTCACCTAAGAAGAGGAGAGGAAAGGGAAGACCTCAGCAGCCCTGTTCACTCCATCAAAATTTATAGATTGTACAAAATCAGTTCTGTAACAAAAAAAAAAGGAAAATATCTCTCACTTCCTCACAGGAATAGAAGCTCTAAATGCACGCACAAATAAACAAACCTGTAGTAATTTATGCACACTTGCACCTCGCAACCCCCCGGGTCAAGGCCCTGTGGGGGTCTGCGCAAAAAATAGGTCATTTGTCACACATGATGTCCCGGGGCAGGGGATACATTATAGATGAGTCCAAACAGCATGTCTCAGCGAGCACTTACCATACAGTCAGGCACATGGGAGGGAACAGCAGGAGGTGTGCAGAGAGAGGAAGAGAGAGAGAGACAGAGAGAGAGAGAGGGGCTGGGAACTCCTCCATGAGGGGACACTTTGAGAGTAATGTAAGTAGGGAAGCAAAAAAATAAAATAAAATCACTGCTAATGTCTTTCTGTTAGAAAAGAGCCTTAGGATAACGGCTCATTTGGCTTAACTGGATAAAAGCTAGAAATGTAGCCCTTTTCTCAACCTTTTTTGCTGCGTGGACAGTAATTAATTCAGGGGGCCTAATTTGGTATTCCCATGTCTGCACCTGACCCAGTGGCTAACCATCTGCGTTGCACGGGGAGAGGCCCAGAAATCGTCCACTCCTCCTTGTAGTAATGTAGTAAGGATGCAGCGCTTTGTCTCTGGCCACCACTCAAACCCAATTATTGCATATTTCTGCCTCTTTCTCCTCTACTGCTGCCTGTGTAGTTATCAGCTAAGAATGAGCACTTGAGGATTGCTTTTATCTTGCCTGTTTGGGTGGAGATGTTTGCTGTCGTGTCAGAAAGGCCCAAATGAAGACTGATACATAAAGGAAGGAGCTGTGCCAACGCAGGACTAAGTGCGAAATGTGCTGAAGGAGAAAGAAAGAAGAAAGTACCACTGCCTTTTGCTGCACCCATCTGTTCTGAAAGTGCAGGTGGAGTCCTATTCACTGCGCTCTGCATGTGTGTGAAGAGAGAGAGAGGGGGGAGGAAGGGGGGGCAGGAAGAAAGGAAGGGCAGAGAGAAGGAGGGAGTGGAGAGATGGAAGAGGGGAGAGAGGGGGAGGACTCTTGGTGATCTCTCCTGAAGGGGATAATGGGAGAGGAGCGCATTGCAATGGCTGCCATGTAGTACCCTCCCTGCACAATTAGCCAATCAGCAGCGCGCTCTGCAAGCCGGGAGGACGCATAAAAGAAGAACATTGCAGCAGAGGCACAGAAGGAGACTGCGAGAGGAGCAAGGAATTACACACACACATACACGCACACATAAAAAGCAGCAAAACCAGAACACCCTCCCCTGGACACACCCTGCTGAGGATCACTGTTTCTCTTTTTTTTTTTTCCTGAACCATCGCCCACGCCACACGGAGAGAAGCTTTCTCCATCATCATCCTCCAGAAGAAAACTCCTTTTTCCCCCCCTCATTTTCATCCTGTAGAGGACTCCAACAATTTCGCAGAGCTGAGATCCTTTGGCGAAGACTGTATTTTTTTCCTTTTTTTCTTTTTTTTTCTTTTACTTTTTGCTCCTAATTGTACATAAAGGCCATATAATAATATAAAGGCCCAAGAGCGCAGAGAGAGAGAGACTTCCGCTTCAAGACCTGTGAAAAGAAGGACCTAGATTTCTTTCATTGTACGTCAAGAATGGTTACTGTACGTATGCCTCTATTTTTCTTATTTTAGAGAAAGGGGGGGAGGGATGTTGCATCATTGGATCTTTTTGTGTAGTATTTGTTTTGGATGCGCACATGTGATGCAGCCATTGAGAAATTAATTCAACACGAATTCTCTCGTTTATTTTCCACAACTCGGTCTCGTTTTCAGCAGCGCTCGCCACTTGTGTCCACATGCCGACACACCAAGGAGCTTCGGGGTTGTCGTTTCTGTCCAGTTCACCATGCCATATCATTCTGATGAGATTAGCGATCGATACGGGCATTTGGCAGTCTCACGCTGTGTGATGCGCCACACCGGCCGCGCTCCAGCCAACAGACAGCCTCGACGTTGGAGGAAAACATTATCCTGCCATTTTAGATAGCTCTGGCTATTTTCCCCCCCTTTTTCTTTTACAGAGCATGCTCACATCCCAAGCATCGCATCTCCATTATGCGTTACTTAACTGTCAAGAGTGAGGTTTGCATTCGACATTGTGCGTGATAGTAGTGATGGAGACGGGAGGAAACGCAAGGATGCTCCGAGTTCAGAGGAGGGGGGGGGCTTTCTTTGCCTGGTGCTGCACAAGGATGCTGGAGACGGGTTTGTGAGACAAAACATGATGCCTCGGAGGCTGAGGGCCCATCCAACAAGGCGAAGGAGGGAGGGGAAAAGGGTCGAGTCACTCTGAGATAGAGGGGGGGGGGGGGGGGGGGGGAGGGGGAAGAGATTCACCCCCGGGGGGGGCGGGTGTTTAGGGGCAAACGCAAAAAGACCACGGGGGTTTGCGCAGGTGGCACGGGAGGAAAGAGG
>CAEFZY010007095.1:0-13380 GCA_903066815.1 Brachyrhaphis roseni
ATTTTTTTATGTTTGCGTTCTTTTCTTTATTCCTGCAGGGTGAAACTGGACTGCCTGGTCCCCCTGGTCCTGTTGGAGCTCCAGTGAGTCTCTTCCTCCTGCAGCAAAGACAAATATCTTTGAACTTTAGACTGGACCTATTATGCAAAATTCACATTTTGACCATTTTTATGTTTCCATTTGGGTCTCAACTGATTCTAAAACCAACCCAAGTGCTTAAAACAAAACAAACAAAAAAAAAACAGCAACAAATTTATGTTTTATGATATTTGGAAAATTAGCCATTTCAAAAAAAACTTTACGAATCAGCAGGCACTGCCCATCACCTAGCAACCCCAGTGGTACTCTGCCCGTCACCTAGCAACCCCAGTGGAACTCTGCCTGTTACCCAGCAACCCCAGCTGAGTTTCAGCACGTTTGGTCGGCTGGTTTTAGTGATACAAGCTAAAATCTCATCTAGAAATGATTTTGTGTAAAATAATGTAGTGAACAGGTTTTGAATAGGCCGTAGACCGATCCTAACCTGTTCAAGGAAGTATAATAGGTCGCATTTGGTGCTAAACATCCAGTTTCCTGCATTTTGTCCAAAAATCAGAAAAAAATTACAATAATGTTGTTTGTTTACAACAAGACTGGCTCATCGTTTGAGTTTGGGAGCCTTTTTGTGATGAGATGTGAGAAATATAAACACATTTTAGATAAATGGAGGCTAATGTAGTTTTGTGTTTCCTATGATAACGTGTTAACTTCTTTGCAGGGACACCCGGGGGCCCGAGGTGCAGAGGGGGAAGAAGGACCCGCTGGACCTGACGTGAGTTAAACATTTATGAGTTCATCATAACTGAGAAGAAGAAGTCAGAAAGGTTTTCTGTACAATTAAGGATTCATGTAATTTGTCCAAAAAAAGATTTTTTTTTTTTAAATCAAAATTTTTTCCCATGTCTTCCTCCAGGGAGAGAGCGGACTGGACGGCCCCTCGGGCCCCCCGGGGCCACCAGTAAGAACACAACTGTTTTATAATTATGTTTTTATTACATTAAAATGTCTTATTTAATCATAATTTGACTTGTGTTGCAGGGAGCGCCGGGTTTGACTGGACCAGTTGGTGCTCAAGGAGCTAATGGCTCGAGGGTAAAACCGTCAACGTTGAACATTATTCTCTGTTTTTATTAATCATTTCCCCATCTTGTGGTATTTTTCAGCCATTTTGTTGTAGATTTCCTGCTGTGTTTGGGATCCTTCTCCTATTAACAAAGTCCTAATAGAAATCAAATAATTTTGTTCAGAAAATGTCTGCTAACTCTTCACAGATTTTTTTGGCAGCAAGAGTTTCTTCTTAATAACTGCTTATTAGCTTTAAATGCCCCACATAGTTACGGAGTTCCTCAGGGCTGTCTGTTAAGTCCCATTTTCTTGTCAAAGGTTTTTAGGAACAATATTGTCCCCTCTGTCAGAGAATCTATGTTCCTGCTTCATTTCCTGATTTGCGAAACACAGAGGAGTTTAGATTTAAAATATTAAACTGAACAGAAACAAAAGTTTCATTTTTGCACCTGATTTTTATTCACTCTTTCTACAGAAATGTATCAAACCATTTTCTTTTGATTCCAATTTAAGCTTTTTTAGAATCACTTTCTTATACAACATGTTTAAATAGTGATATACTCTTAATTTTATGTTTTGTTTAGATTTTTTTTGCAGATAAAATCCTCAAATAATTGTGAAAAACACTTTTAATTGGCTATTTTAACAATTCAAACATCTAATATGCCTTAATATTCTTTAATTCCCGCAGTGGAAACCATCTTAGCTAGCGCTACCACAGAAGCTAACAGTCTTCCTTATCTCCGTCCTTCTGGATTCAGCCAATCAGAGCCAAGAAAACTACAAACAGCAGCCAATAGCCTGTCAGCTAGCATAGCGTCCAGCTATTTTAGCTTCCCAAGCTGCATTTCTATCACATATTTTAGGTAACCCCTAAGAAAAAAAACGTAATTTAGCAAAAACTGATGTTTTTTGTGAAAACTGAACCTTGTATGGTATTTATTTTTATTTTCACTTTGTTTTATGCTGTATTTTCCAATTTACTGAAGGTTTTGTAATGATTCAGATTTTGAATGTGTCACAGAAACAAACTGAACTGACTTTAATGTCTAAACTTGGTGAACTGTTTGCTGTTTTTGTGTAAAGAAATAAATAATGTGGTTTATTTGTAGGGCGAAATGGGCCCAGCTGGTGGTGTTGGCCCTCAGGGTCCTGAGGTATGAATTGTTTATGCTGCAGATTTTCAGTTTTTCATGTTTGGATTCTGGTTCAGATGTAAAATGGCTTCGTTTTGTTCCCGTCCAGGGGCCTCTGGGTCTGCAGGGACAGATCGGACCTCCAGGACACAGAGGACCTCAGGTCAGCTCAGGTTGCTCTGGTTGCTGCTCGTCAAAGTTGGTGCAGGAGTTAAAATCTACTTTATGTTCCTCCTAACAGGGTCATCCAGGACTGATGGGCGCCGCCGGGCCTAAAGGAGATCCTGTAAGTTAAATCAACAAAACATTTTCATGTGACTTTGAGCTAATTCTCTGGAAATTTCTGTGTTTTTAAACAGAAATCCTCCATTAATAATAAAAATAATCACTTCTTTGACTCATATGTTATTAATTCTACATTTAATTAAAGGAAACTAGCTAAAATATTCACCTCGTCTTCAGTTTGTCACATTTTGTAACCACAAACCTCAGTGTATTTTATAGAAACGGAGCAGAATAGAGAGTGGAAGTAAAAATGCTTCTGTTTTCAATAAACAATTTAAATAATTTGCCTAACATGATAGTGGAAGTTGGTCAGAGTTGAACATTATAAAACAGAAAGCCGCAAAGAACTGGTTTACATCAAGGGTGTTCAAAGTGAGGTTCAAGTGCCATTTGTGGACGCTGGAAGAATTTTTTTGCGGCCCCTCAGTAACCGCAATTCAAAAGTAAAATTTGAAACAAATTTGCTAGAAAAAAATTGAGAAATTTTTAAATTAATCTCAGAAATTTTCTAGAAAAAACTTGGAAATGTCTGATTTTCAAGTCAAATATTTTGAACTTTAAAATAAAAAAAAATCCATGTTTATTTTTTCTATAATTTGTTTAGATTAACATACAAATTTAAGGGTTTTGTCTTGCAAATTTTTTACTTTTAAAACTCAGAAGTGTCCTTGTTCTTTCTTGAAAATTTCTGAGATTAATTTTAAAAATTCATATTTTTTTGGCAGAAATTTACTCTTTTTTTCCCTCCATCTTCAGTGGTTCTAATAATAATAATAATAATAATTTTGTGCTATTTGGACAAATGTGGAGATCTATAGACTATTCTTTAATCTTAAATCTTGAGTGCTGTTTGCAGTTGCCATATTTAATCGTATAAATGCATAAAGTTGAGTATATTTAACTTCCTGTTAGTTTTTGTTTTAATCTCTGACGTTTGTCCACAGGGGCCTCTGGGGCCGGTGGGCCCTCGGGGGGATCCTGGCGTTGAGGGCCCTATGGTGAGTTCAGGTCCTAAAGTTCACCTGGTTCTCAGCTGGTTTGTGTTGTTTGTAGCATTAATGCTAAAAAACCCAAACGGTTCTGTTGATATGAGGAAATCCTGCTGCCTCACGCTGCCATCTGCTGGCCAAACTCTGCACTGCATCTTAAATGAATGTTTCTTTCAGCAGCTCAGCTGATTTTTATTCTATATTTTTATATTTCATGAATTATTGATCTTTTCTACAGTAGTTTGTTGAGTTAATTCCATTTAAAAGATTTTATTTTTTACTGTATTATTTTACTTGTTTTACTTACATTTTTGTTAATTGTTAATATTTGTAATTTTTACTTTTCTCAGGGTTTGCCAGGCAGGCCGGGTCATCTGGGTTTCCCAGGAGCCACGGTGGGTCGTGTTTTAGATCGACTCGTGTTTCAGTGTGAAAATATGATTGTTTTATTTTATTATCCGTGTTTTATTGTCCTGACAGGGGAACAGAGGAGCCGATGGAGACAAAGGAGACGCAGGATCTAAAGGCGACAAAGTAGGAACATTTATTATTTCTTTATTGTTTAGTTTTGAAGATTTAAAGACTTTGATTTTAAACAAACTTTTGGTTATCTCAGGGAGTTCCAGGGGCCACAGGCATCCGGGGCCCTCAGGGGGAGCGGGGCCCCGTCGGTCTGCATGGCTTCCCCGGGGTCAGCGGCCCGCCGGGCCTGGCAGGTACTGAGGTAAAGACTGAAGGACTGCGATCATAATAATTAGGATAATAATAATAATCTACAGTATAGAGGTGCCCCTGCTCTCTTTATGACGCCGTATTGGAGCTATTGTAGGTTTTTTTCTTTTAAAAGGAGTAAATTTTTATGTCAAAAAACTCAGAAATTTTGAGATTAATGTCAGAAATTTTAAGGAAAAATAATTGTGAAATTTCTGAGCTTGAAAAGACAAAACTGTTTGACTTTTCCAAGTTTTCTCTGGAGATTTTCTGACATTAATCTAAAAACTTTTGAGTTTTTCCTCCTAAATTTTTTTTAAATGTTTTTTTCTAGAAAATCTCAGAAATTTACACTTTTTCTTTTCGATCTATGTATCTGTCATTGTGGAAAGTTTACAGCTCTCTGCTTTATTTCTAACTCATGTTTATTTGTGAACTTTTCTGAGATTATTCTAAACATTTCTGTGTTCAAAAAGTCAAAAACTTGCTAGAAAAAACTCTGAAATTTTGAGATTGATCTCAAGAAATTTCTAGAAAAAATCTCGGAAATTTCAGAGATTCGTATATAGTTTAATTTTTTTGGCTTTTGTAAATTTTCTGTGTTTGAAGAGTTGTAAATTTACAGCTTTTTAACCTCAATTTTTTTATTTCTTGTAAATATTTGACTTTTGAAACTCCAAAATAAAAATAAAAAAATTCTGGAAAATTAATCTCAAAATTAAATTTTTTCTTGCAATTCTGTTTTTTTGTAATTCTAAGATTAGTCTGAAAATTTCAGTTGTTTTTAATCCTTACATATTTGTTTTATTTCCGTTGGCTCTGATTTGGCGTTGTGACGAAGAGCTGGACTGATTTGATATTTTCTCGTTCAGGGGACGGACGGTGACGGCGGCCTGCAGGGGAAACAGGGCAGCCAGGGGTTAAAGGTCAGTGATGATCTGTGTTTCTACATTGTGATGTCACTACAAAATATTTTATTCCTTCCAAAAAAAATAAATAAAAACCTGTTTCCTCCAATGGCGGCTTTTTTTCTTTCTTTAGTTTGATTTAATTCAATGTCTTGGTTTGCTTTCAAGCAAAATTTGCATAAAAATATGAATTTGTGATGGAATCAGGCTAATACTCTGACCTTCTTGAAGGGGAACAGAGGACAAGATGGCCGACCTGGAAAACCCGGACCAAGAGGCAGCAAGGTTAATCTGGCAGAAAATATGTGAACTTGTTTTATGTTGGATCAAAGTGACTCATTTATTCAAATGTTTCCTCCAGGGTTTGACTGGACTGAGGGGCCATCCTGGCCAACCGGGCCCAACGGTGAGTCTGTAAACCGTTAGCTTAAAGACAAACAGCTAACTGAAGATTTTAATTTGGTGGTTAAATTGACTATAGTTGAGTTAAATTTGTTTTTTAAAACTTGGGTTTTGTATAAAATTGTGCAGAGATTTTGCAGAGACGTATAAAAACTAAAAACCATTATGAAGCTCAGAAACACTTTGAAGATCTGGCTGTTGACTCTCTGCTCAAGTTTCTGGTATTTCTATGTTTTAAATGGAAAATGAATCATTTAAGTTGATTATTTATAGTTGAGCAGCATTCAGATGTTTTTCATGTTTTCTTTTAATGAGTTTGTTTGTTTTTGGTTGATTCATTTCAGGGTTTCTCTGGGCAAACGGGACCGCAGGGAGCAGAAGGAAAGCCTGGTACACAGGTTCCCATTCTCTGTCATATTCAAATCACATCTAACATAATCAGAGTGTGTGTGTGTGTGTGTGCGAGAGAGAGGGAGAGGGTGTGTATTCAGTCCTGCTTCACTTTCAGATTAAAACTGAGATTTCACCATTTTCATGTTTTTCAGTTAAAAAATATTTAACTTTATGCATCTTAATAACTGAACTGAATGATAATTATAAATGTCTTCATGACTTTTCTTACGTTTAGGGTTAAGAAAACCAGGATGAAACTGACTTTAATGTCTAAACTTTTTTTGAAAAAAACATTTGATTTTACTTTGATATTAACCTCTAAACTTTTCTGGAAAAAACCTGTAAATATCTGAACTTCAAAAAGTTTAAAAAGTAAAATATTTTCTACTGTACAACTAAGAAATTTCCAAGTTTATTTTCCAGAAGATTTCTGAGCTAAATATGAAAATGTTCAAAACTTTTTTACCAAAGTTTCAACATTTTAAACTCAGAAATCCCAAAGTTTTTTGGAAGGTTTCTGAGGTTAATCTCAAAATCTGAGGGTTTTTTTCTAGTAAATTTTGCACTTTACTAACTCTGAAATGTCTGATTTTTCTAGAAAATTTCTGAGATTAATCTCAATTTTTTTTACAGCAATTTTTTCTCTTTTCAAACTCAAAAATTTTCAAGATTTTTTTCTAGAGAGTTTCTGACATTAATTCCAAAATTAGATTTTTTTTTATTTCATTTTTTTCAGCAAACTTTGCAGTTTACAAACTCAGAATTTTTTTTTTTTCTAGACAATTTCTGAGATTAATCTAAAAATGTCCTAATTTTTGGGAGCAAATTTTTTTGTATGTTAAACTCTAAAATTTCCAAGTCTTTTTCTTTTTTTACCTAAAAAATTCAAACGGTTTTTTGGTGGAAATTTACTCTTTTTTTAATTTCTACTTTTTTCTACCTTCACTGGCATCAAATTAACTGAAATATTTGCTTAAGTTAATTTAACACTGGAAGAATTTGACATGATTTTATTATTAAAATCATTTTTTGACACAATAATCCAAACAATTGTCAGATAATTTTCCTATTTGTTGATTTTTTTCATGTATAAATATATTTTTCCTTTGTGTTTTTGTTTCAGGGCTTGCAGGGCGCCGACGGCGGCGCTGGCTTCAGAGGCTCCAGGGTAAATAATGAATTAATCACAAATACAGCTATTTAAACAACCAGGAGTTAATCTGATGAATGAAACTGAGAGTAAATATTAAACTACAACCTAAAGTTATTCATTTCAATGGTTTTTATTTCCTGTACTTTTTCCAGGGTTTTCCAGGAAATGCTGGTGAGAGAGGAGCAGACGGGCCGCCCGGGTCACCGGTACGCTGCGTTGACTTTACATTAAACTTTTTATTTATTTCACATTTTTTCTCTTTTTTTTAACCATATTTTACACATTTAGCTTCATTTAATCAGGAAATCCCTTAATATTTGCCTTTCTTGTTCCAACATCTTAAAATGAACGTAAAAAACATCTAATAAAAACTTATAACTGGTTAAATTCAACACAATGAATTGGAATGCTTATTTTTTATTGTAGACTGATTTTATTTGCAATTAAACATAAACATAAATATTTACCTCATTTTAAATGATATCAACCAAGTTATTAAAATCACACTGATGAAAATAGAAGCAAAAGAGAAATTTTTTTTTAAATATTTCAGATTTTAATACAGTAAACAATGATGGACCTTATTTAAAACATTTTAAATACTGGTTAAAATATCCTTAGACTAATAATTATAGGTAATTTATTTTAAAAAGCTGTTCAGTTGGGGCTTAATTGACATAATTTGGATTTCTAAGTATAATTTAAACATTATATTATCTGTTAAGATATAAAATTAACACATTTTTAGAATTAAAATTCAATATAACTTTATAAATCCCAGAGAAAAACAATAAATATTATAGCTATTTATTACAAGTTTCATAAAGTTGCCTTTTATAATCAGGAAGGATCTCCTGTAGCAGTCAGTGTTACGGCAATTCTAAAATGCCTCTGACTGAAGAAACTGTTGTTTTCAGTAGTTTTATTTCATTGTGACTTTATTTGTCTAATTCAGTTAGTTTTATTGGTTTTTAGAGTGTTTTAGTTTTAGTCATTATTAGTTAAATATTGTTTAGTTTTAGTTTTTTGTACTTTGGTTCATTTTATTGGTGCAGAATTCAAAAAGGTCAAAGTCTTGTGATTACATAAATATATGCATTGATTGGGTAATCAATACTCATTCAGAGGAAACTATTTTCCAATAATTTAACCAAATATTGTTTAACAACCAGCTGATTCTGGTTGTCGCCATTTTGCGGACTAGCGTTAGCGTAGCCGCCGGGAGGAATGTGGAGCGCCGAAAACTGACATAAATTTCACTCAGTTCAAACAGCTGATAAATAGATTAAAAAACACAAAAACAAAGATTAAATCTAGAATTTCAGTTTGTTTTATTTAGTTTTTTTTGTTAGTTTTTTTTTTATTTTTTACTTATTACTGGTTTTGTTTATTTCAGTCAAGAAAAATGTTTTCTTAATTTCAGTTTCTGTTACTTTGTTAGTTTTAGTTAGCTATAATAACCTCGGTTGTAAAGCAGCTTGATGCAGAGGACGTTCAGGGTTATGCAGAGCAAACAGTAAACAGTATCCAACCCTGGTTGACAATCTAATCTGAGTGTTTTTCGTCTTTCAGGGCCCATCAGGAAAGACGGGGCCCCCGGGATCTCCGGGTCCGCCAGGAAAAAAAGTAATAATCAGAAGATGAATTATTGTTATATAAATGTATATTTATACGTATCTGTGTGATCTGATTGTGATTGTGTGTTTTGTATTTCCAGGGTTTCTCGGGGAAACCCGGCCTGGAAGGACCTCAGGGCCCAGTTGGCATGTATGTAAGTGATTCTTCAGCATTGATCTCAAATATTGAATTAACACAAAACAAGCTTAGATATGTGTTAAAAAATATAAAACAAATCAAAGTAGATTATGAACCTGGACAAGATCTTTTACAAACACACATTAATAATGCCATATCATTTAAATTATTTGTGTTTTGTGGGTTTAAAATAGCCCTGCTGTTATTAGTTTTGGTTTTAAGAGAGGGGATTTCTAAAAGAATCAGAAAACAGTAAATTAAGTAAAGTAGAGTTGAAATTATTATTTCAAAATGAACAAATAAAATCTAATTTTCTGGTCATTTTGATTGAAATTAATAGACTTTGTATTTTTAAAGAAAAGTCTTAGCCAGAATGTTGAGCTACACTGTTTTGTTATGTTAGTATTTCTGATAATTGATCTTGTTCTTCTTCCTTCTCCAATCAGGGTGCAGTTGGGGCTGTGGGCATGCGAGGGCCTACAGGATCAATGGGAGAACGGGTAAATAATACCTCCCTCATTCCCTGTTAATGGTAACGATATTCTGAATCAAAGGTTTAAGTTTTCTAAGTGAGGTTGTGTCAAAACATCCAAAGTAGTTTGTATATTTACCTCCAATAACAAATGGACAATTTGGGAGAAATTGTCCCAGAGGAGCCAAGCTAAAAGTTTTCAACCATCCAAAGCTCAAAACTTTCCAAGAAAACACTTAAAATATTTAAAATGTTCATTTTATTATTTTTACCTTTTGTTTACTTTGCCACCTATTTCTCAAACTAGCAGAACCAGTTCCGCTGGAAGTACAGGTAGAAACTTTCACAACGATGTCAAAATGCCTAAAATAACGTTAGCATAAAATTTACTGTTAGCTTATGTGTCTGGTTGGTTGTTTGGCTTTTAGCTTGGCTCTTACCAATGATAGCATTTAGCTTAACTTTTAGCATAAGTAGCTTTTAGCTTTACTCTTAGGTTAAACATCTGGTTAGCTTGACTTTTTCCTGTGTAGCTTTAGCTTGACATTTAACATAAGCATCTTTTAGCTTTATTGTTAGCCTAAGTTGTTTTTAGCTTTACTTTTCAGTTTAGCATCTGGTAGGTTGATTGGCTGTTAGCTTCATGCTTGCCATTGGTAGCTTTCAGGAGAACTGGTAACATAGGTAGCTGTCAGCTTGACTCTTACAAATGATAACATTTAGCTTAACTTTTAGGATATGTAGCTTTTAGCTTTACTCTTCTGTTAAGCATCTGGTAGGTTGATTAGCTGTTAGCTTAACTCTTACCATAAATAGCTTTTAGTTTGACTTTTAGTAGAAGACGCTTTTAGCTGAACTGTTAGCCTAGTAGCTGTTAGCTTTACTCTTAATTTGAGAGCATCTGGTAGTTTGATTGGTTGTTGGCTAACGGTAGCCTATGTAGCTGTTAGCTTTGCAGCTTTCAGTTCTTAAATCAACTGAAATTAAGAAAATAAATTTAATTTCTTGATGTTCCATTAATTCTCATGGTTTTTTTTTGTTTAGTTTGTTTTGATGATTAAAATTAATGGAATCTGTCAAGCTAAAGAAAATAGACAAAAATTCTTTAATTTCTTTATCTCCAAAGGGTGAGCCGGGGATAAGAGGATCACTGGGCCCTAACGGGAAGCCGGGTCCTAAAGTAAGTATCTCTGTTTTATTTTTTATATTTTTTGTCTTTTAAAAAATCTCTGAATACTGAACTGCGACCTGGTGAGGGTTATTGAGTGTTAATGCAAGAAGTTTGAGGTTTTAAAGCAATAAACAGGTTTTAATTGTTTAATTTCTTATATAATCTCTATTAAGGGTCTGGCAGGTTCTCCTGGAGAGAAAGGACCTCGCGGATCTCAGGTGAGAAAATGTATTTAAAAATCATTATGAAATGAGATGTGAAAAGGATTTTCTGCACTGAAATGTCTCTAATTTCAGAATGAATTATTTCTGTCCTTCAATTAAAAATCAATTTAGTGTCTTCAATCATCACAATAATGATATAAAATAATTTAAATGTTCTCAGTATATGGAGATCAGGAGAACTAAGGATATGAATATTTATCAATTGCAAAAAATAGTTGAATTTTTTGTACAATAACATCATAGAGGTTACCTCTGTTTATTTAAAAAAATATTTCTTTGTTTTTATTAGGGCCGACCTGGAGATGAAGGACCCAAAGGAATCCTGGGACCGCCTGTAAGTTTGTACCATATATTATATTTATTTTATTATTTATATTTGTGTTTTTAATACATGCAACTATTTTTTGCGTCACTGCACAGGGACGCTTACAAAACTACATTGCATCTTTAATTTATATTAAACTCATTATCTTAATTTAAAAAAAATTATTTAAGTATTGTGTAATAATATAGGGCAATAAATCAATAACAAGGCAGAGGAAAGGCCTCAGCTAGATTAGCTAGGCTAGTGGAATCCACTCTTTGGTTGCCTAGCAACAAACTGCTGGGTAAGAAGCCCCCTCACCCCTCAACTTTGGTTGCCTAGCAACGACCAGCTGAGTACTTGATGCAGCAGCAGTTTCAGGTTTCCCCTCAGAGCCTCATAACTGATTAAAAATAAAAAATAACAACGTGGAAAGAAAAGTGGATAAAACAGGAGAGTCTTAACAACAGTTTGGAAATATTTTAGACATTTAAAATAAAAAAACTAATCAATAATTATCGATACGAACTGATATGAAACATTTATGTCGTGATAAGTTCTCAGCCATGTTTTAACATTTCAACTTTATTATTTAAAGTTTAGAAACAACTCTAATTAAAAAACAACTTTCTGCTCACATTTGGATTATTTTTAAATATTTCTCAGGGCCCTCCTGGTCTCCCAGGTCCCAGTGGTGGGATGGGCAAACCTGGACCCAGAGGAAGCATCGGGCCCCCAGGGCCTCAGGGGCCGCAGGGGCCAGCAGGAATCCCAGTGAGTGGGTACCTACCCTTGACTGCTGATTCTCTTCAGTTAAATAGATTAATAAAGAGCCTTAGTTTATGTAAAGTTGTTAAAAAAGTGACAAAATATTTCTGCCTTTTGGTTTTTAGGGCCCACAAGGCGCTGATGGCTCAATGGGACCAGCAGGAGAAAAAGGGCACAGGGTAAAACTTTATAATTTATAAAGTTATTGTTATTATTATCTGTGTGGATTTACTGAGTGGATTAAACCTGCAGGGTTTCCCTGGACTGCCAGGTGATCCAGGACCACCAGGACTGAGTGGACCACAGGTTGGCTTATTTTATGTTTTTAACATGATGCAAATTTCAAAATGAAAACATAAAAAATACTCATTTTACTAAAGATATGGGTTTCAGTTCAAAAGTTTCTGCTCTGCTGTAAAACCGACAGGACAAAGATTTAAACTTTTTATTTAATTATTAAAACTAAAGTCATATTCAGTTGAGAGAAAACCACAAAAACAAGTGCAGTCACAGTTTATATGAATAAATCAATAAAATTGGTGATATGAGCTGAATTTGACACTGAAGTGATTTATTTTCATGAGACGTTTAAGATGCTTTACATTATAAGCAGTGATGTAGAAATGTCACATATTAATTTGGAACCAGCTGCTACTTTTTGTGATCAAACCACAAAAAGAAAATTAATAATTAGAAAAATTGGTCATAATTCAGTGTTCTCCCCTAAAGGGGACTTGTTATAGAAAAATATTTACATTTTGCACATTTTTATTTTTCCATTTGGATCTGGTTCTAAAAACAGCTCAACTGTATGGGAAACATTAATATGTTTTCTGGAGTCTGAAAAGACCTGAATAAAACAGCAGGAATTTATAGAGCTAAAATGGGGCCATAAAACTAACCTGTTCAAGGAAGCGTTATAGATCACCTTTAAGAGCCATCATCATGTTAATATGCTTCGTTGTTGTTGTGGAGAATAATTCTGGCATAATTTTGCCTCTTCAGGGTCTTCCTGGTCTTGCAGGAACCGAAGGTCCAACTGGAAGGAAAGGAGATCAGGTCAGTCAGAACTCATCCATGAATCTGTTCAAAATATTTAATTAAAATATCAAATGCATTTTGTACTTGAACACATTGTTGTGAGGGAACCTTGTAGGTTTCAAGGCAAAAATAAAGAAGTTTCAGTTTGTTTTTAAAATTACTGTATTTTCCGGACTATAAGTCGCAGTGTTTTTCATAGTTTGGCCGGGGGTGCGACTTACACTCCGGAGCGACTTACGTGTGGAAATGAACATGTAATATCACGTTATTTTCACACTAAACCACAAGAGGGCGCTCTAGGCCTGTGTTATTCTACCTTCAGAGAGGTAGAAGAAGTTAGCCGAGTTGTTTACAGCGACACGGAGGACGAAGATTTCATTGCGTTTAGTGATTTGGACACGGATGGTTCGGTAAACTTGTTAGCATGTTATTTATACTATAGTTATCTGAATAACTCTTAATATGTTATGTTAACATACCAGGCATGTTCTCAGTTCGTTGTTCATGTGTCATGTAACGTTAGCATACCGTACAATTATTCAGCCTGTTGTTGCCTCTATTCTA
>CAEFZY010007109.1:0-43679 GCA_903066815.1 Brachyrhaphis roseni
CAGCGTCCTGGCGGTGTTCAGTTTGTCACCTGCTGCCGCGATCGACTCAAAACCTTCCCGCGATCGACCGGTAGATCGCGATCGACCTTATGAGCACCCCTGATTTAGAGGAACAAAAAAGATTACCTGCACAATTAGAATTTTAATTACCAGCCAATATTCCAGGTGCATCTATTTATAACAGTGATTTTCCGAATAATAAATTGTAAAACATTATAGTAAAAGCAAAAACAGCAGCACAGTGTCATTGACTCGACAGATTCTTGTTCTGTTTGCAGTCTTCTTACCGTTTTGCCTACTTGCTTGATGGATGGATCATCTTTTCGAATGCTATTAAGGTTTGCATGCAGGTCGAGGTGACCTTTTCTAGAAGACCGATGACACTCTTGGGTTACCACTTCATCATTGTATGATTTCAAACAGTTTATTACAGATGTCTCTCCAGAGATTAAGGGTTTCCTGCTACTGTATTCTTAAATGACAAATAAATGTGGTACCTCTCTTAGTGACTGTGTCTGTTGTTCACATTATTGGTGTTTCTTGGAGTTCTTTCCATTTTTTCCTTTTCTGTGCACAATTATGCATTTATATTGCCATGGATTTGGTCCATTGTGTCATGATACCCCAATGCGTCCACTCTTAATGAGAAGAACATGAGGCTCTGGGAAGTGCTCCAAGACAAACCTGAGTAAAGTCAAATATCACCAACCTTTTCTGATTAGTTGTCCTTCATGAATTCACTACATATCAGAAACTCAGTCTGAAAATAGGTGACGCCTTAGTCAAATTAAATATGTTGTTGCTACCTCAGGAGGAAAAAGAGTGTTAAGGGAGTGGGAGTCAGATAAATCATGTCTGTGTAAAGGGATCACCCAATAATTAGAGGCTAACCTCACTCTTTCTTACAGCATCTGTCTTCCATAAAACCTAACAGAGCTTTCTGTTGCGCAAGTGCCCTGTCTTTGTGACAGTCAGATGGAGTTACACCTGCTACACTCCTTCCTTTCCATCCATATTTCTGCTCACCATTCTTCAGAGGCCACAATCATTACCATCACGCCAGCAGCAGGAATTTTTTGTTTTTAACAAAAATATCCAGATCGTAAACAATTAATTTTGATGTCATATTCACCAAATTAAACATATGAAGCTTTAGTTGAATCTCACGATTGTAAAACAACAGTTGGAAACACTAACACAGTACCCTCAAAAACAGAACAATATAATAAGGAAGTATGGGATATACATTATTTTTAAGTATACAGCATTTTTGTAACAACTGAAGTTAGCATAGTTACTTGGTTGTGCTATAAAATGACGCTGTGTGCATAGAAAATATGTAGCACTCCCCTTTTAGTGTTGAATTGATATTACTAAAAAGAAGGCAGAAGTGATATAAAAACTTTAGTAGCATCCAGATTAGCTTAGTTATTAGCTATTAGTTGGCTAGCTAGGCAGGCTAATCAAGGCCTGCCATAGCATTGCAAGGAGACCAGTGCATTCCCATGCACTGCTGCTTCAGTGTTTTCCTTTCCCGTCTCCAGATGTCTCTTGTGTTAGCAAAAAAATATATATAATGCTATTGCTTTTAGGTCTGAAACTCCAATGTTTGTATTTTCTGACATGCTTGTATGTGCCTTTCTGGGTGTTTAAAAACAAGTTTTAACTTTCATCTTGGGCAATAATTTTATTTTGATACCTTTACTTCACTGAACAGTATGACACCGTTAAGAAACTTGCAGCACTCCCATTCATTTTCCTCTTGTGCTTTTGCGCTCGGCACCACCATGTTTTCTCTGTCCATTCACCCACGTCCCACTCCCAGCTTCAGACGGATCAGGCAAACCATACATCTCTCTTCCTGTCAACAGCTAATTGGTTGGCCCTCAGGGCATCCTGTATAACAACACATCACCATTCACTGGCGAATATGCACTTTGCCTCTAATGTCATCGATCAGTGACTGCAACCGATCAAACTGTCCTGTTCCTAACTCAACTAAGATTTAAGCATCTCACTGGAAATAGGAAGCAAAGAGTTATAGTGGGTAAAATAAGCATTGCATGCGTCTCTGCTGATCATCTGGTACATTCTCACAGTTTTATGTTCTTTTTCTGAAACCAGTTGAGACTTTCCTTGGCTGTGTGTTGGAGACTTTGGTCTTGCTTGAAAATCCACTCTCGTTTTAACTTCAGATTCGTACAAAGAATGCTTCATGATGTTCACACCTGGAAATTTCACTTTAAATTTTAAACAAACTTGCACATGCTTTTTCTTCAGCAGTGGAATATTCTATTTTCCTGATCTCCCTAAGCTCTCTGTGAATGCCACTTAGCTCTTGGTCAACTCTTCTGATTATTCTTTTCCCCCTCTGTCAGAAACCTTACATCGGGTACTTGATCGTAGTTGGTTGGTTTCATGGCTCTGACGGTGCCGACAGCAAAATGATGAGGTTTAGAAATGCAGCAGTAAGCTTAGCCTCTAAATACAGTCCATGTTTGGGCACAAAAAATATTGGAGCAATATTGAGAAAAATGTTGGCTTGTCCAATACCGACTGATATTCAAATGCCACTTAACTACAACAGATGTTAAATGTCTGGCATGACAATCAGGACACGTTTAAAGGAAATGCCTGCAGCTACTGTGGCTAGCCCCATAAACATGAAAGTTACTGCGATAAAACTACAACGCTCGTCTTCCATCTGTGTTTTCTTGTTGGCATTTTACAACCCGACTTTTCTTGACTGCTTTTATTGCACAACAGTTAAAACAGTTTAAAGCTGATTTTTTTTTTTGTTTGTTTTTTTGCTTTTACAGGTGCAGGAGGTTTTCATTGTTTTGCTGTGCGGATGCACATGCGGACAGTCTTGATTACTTGTATGACACTGGATGAAGAAATGCAGTTTACCTCTACATTTATCCGAGTTCTGTTTCAAAAAGCCAGATCTAAACTTTTGCCCGGACAGTTTTGCCGTTCTCAGAAGATGTTCATGCCAAAGTACAATAGCTGGTTTTCAATTATTAATCTTTTTACTTTACAAATAAAGAACAACATAATATCAATATTAGTACTATTACATGATGTCCCCACCAAATGACAGTGTATATTATAAATCTGCAGACCAGCAATATCTGAGAAATAAAAAATAAAATCCCATCAGACATTGCTTCCAAGCAGTCCTTTTAATGTTTTGATGATGATTGAGATCTGAAACATTGTGCAGCTCTATTGAGGAGTTTTGGGTATCTGTTTTTGCTACTTTTAGGAAGTGTAATGATGTATGAGTTAAACCTGTCTTAATCAGATGCTCTAAATAACTACATTTATATTTTGTAAGGGAAACTCTCCAATCATACATTGCCCAATGATTCACAGTGTTTTCCAGATTCTTGTCACCTTTGAGTTTCTGAGGATGATAGCAACCAGTCGCCTTTACATTTCATTCAAAATGTAATTAAATTTCATTTTGCATAAATCGTTGATTTAGAAGTACTATAGTCTTCAAAACTGTTTAGAAAAAAAGCACAATATTCAGATTTGCTGAGAACAAACTTGCTGAGAAGAAGCATCTCCTCAGTCAGTGGTATCTCTCTAGACCTGTTGCCACCATGCCGTAACCCTACTTAGCAGCAACCTTACCGCCCAGTCCCCCTTTCCCATTTAAACAGGTCTTAATTTGTCAGGAACATTATTGCCCAGTGCGGAGATTTGGCTGCCTGCAGTGGTTTATGGGAACAGGGTCCAGCTGCGATTCGACAAGCTCAGAGGGGATGTGTCGGCTCTCAGGACTCTCCCTGGCTTTTTCTTTGCTTAAGCACATCCACTCTCACACCGTGTAGCCCTTGGCATTCAGACGTGTCAGGTGGAATTCTTCAACAAGTGCAGTCACACTCTCGCTAGTTCGTACAGAGCCGGAGAGGCCGAGTGGGCGATATTCCCAGAGGATGTGTGCAGCTGTACGGCCCCACAATTCTCGCTAATCTGTGACAAATTTGGGTTTTGTGGAACTGTGCTGAGCACAAGATGTGTCATGCTCGTATGTGTTGTAGATTTAGGATGGATATGCATCAGATTTGTTCGAAAAACACCTCTGGGAAATTGGAAGACAGGTGCGTTGCGAGTGTGTATGCATCTGCTGAGATAACAAATGGGGATTTTAAAAAATGTTTTGTAAGAGACAAGAACATTCACGAAATAGCACAACACATCCAACTGGAGAGATGTAATCCAACCTTCTTTCTCTGCATGCCAAATCCTCCCCCATCCCCGCACCCTTCCTCCACTCCCCTCAGGTCTGATGAAGTGAGAGACCGAGCGTAGGCCCAGAGCACCAGATCAGGCTTCTTCTATCGATTGACTTTTTTTTAAATCTGTTTATTTATTTTAAAATACCTGAAACCTCCCTGTCCCTGAGGCGTACTTAGCCCCAACTCTCCAACCCCACACCCTCACTCCAACCCACACACACACTCACACAAGTGGAGACTCTTTGAAATCTCTACACATGTGAGAAATATAATGGCACGCTCTATTGATTCTAGAGTTTTAACTTTTTGGAAATCAAAAAATATATATTTCAACTCCATTACATGCAAAAAAACACCCTTTAAATATAACCCCAACCTGTTCAAAATGCACACAGTGGAAGAATATCAGCCTTATGCTACTATTTTAAGCACTTGATTAACTGATCAGAGTCAAAGTGTGGCCACCTCTATAAAAGGAGTTTTAGGAGTTTGCTGCTCTCCAGCGTGCTTCCATTTGTTAACACTGAAAGTAGGACAGACATCAGCGATGACCTGAGTGAAGAAAGGATTCCTGTGCATCAGACTGGGAAGGGTTATGAAGTTATTTCCAAATGTTTTGATATTCATCGTTCTACGTAAAGAAAGATTATGCACTAATTGAAAATATGTAAGACAGCTGCCCATCTTACTGAGACTGGCTCAGAGAACAATCCAGGAACTCGATCTCAGTCACTGTACAGGGATCAGGTATTATGTTACTTGTTAAAGATGATGCAATTAATAATAATGAAATTATTAGTGAGACGCAGCTCAAGATTCTTTACAGGCAAATCAGAGATCGTTACAGTAAAGAAAAATATGAGTCCAGAATCAAAGCATTACATAGAATAAAAGAAATTACTCACTTGAATAAATAGCTTATCTGCAGAAACTCTAAACAGTAAAATGTTTAGCCCTTTTTTAAAAGGAGCTAACCATGTTTTTTTTTCTTTCTTTTTTTTTACATCCTTCTAACTTATCAGAAAATTGATTCCAAAGCTGAGGAGATTGAAACGAAGCCCAAACATCACCTGGTCTAGTTCTGGTCTGAGTAACAGAGAGTGAAGAGGTGTCTGTCACCTGACATCTCTAATGGTTCACTAGCAACTCTGAAATGTATTCATTTCAGGGCTGCAGATAATAACTACTTTAGGAAACAATACTCTATCAATTATTCGGATAAAAAATTTAGCACATTCTGCAGATTTTTCATTTAACCACTCAAGCTTATTTTATGCAATATTAAAAATATGTGAACATAATACTCCAAATGCTACCTACAGAAACACACCACTCTGTCAGATACAACCAGTCAGAACCAGGAGGGAGGGTCTTAGCAAAAAAAAAAAGCAGTTCCTCACACTGCCACTTGAGACAGTATTAGAAAAGCTAGCCGATCACCTTGGATTCAGTGTAACCACAAAAAAATTTATCCCGGTGTAATTGTGGAACAGAACGTTTTATTCAAGACTGATTTGATTTATTTAATGAATGTGTTCCTCCGAGGCGACTGCAGAGAGTGATAAAAGGTTTAATTACATCCTTTTGTGTGTTCTGTTCAAACCTAAAATTACCTGTTGTTGTGGGCTGGACTGCTTTGACTAGCACCTGACTTAATCACTCAAATGTGTTTCAGTCCTCTAGTATATCTCCTACATTACTCATTCATATGAAAATAAATTATTTGAGGTAAGTACTGTTTACAAAGAGACACTTGTCTCTTTGCATACCAGTCTAATGATTGAGATGCAATTTTAGTTCAAATCCAATATTATTTATAAGGTTCACTTCACAACAAAACAGGATTTTCCTTCTCTGTGAGCCATAATAGATTTATGGGGAAAAACAATTTGCAAAACAAGTTAATGGGGAAAAACAGATAATATAAAAAAATTATCATATAAATGGAAAGTGTAATATTCTAGTATCTATTTTTGAACCGAATGTTGGAGGAATCAATCTGCTAGTTCTGCTTGAGATTTTTTCATACGGATTGTAGTTCAAAATAAATTTTGATAACAGTTGGGATTCTGGGGAGGTTGTGCTCAGCTCGAGGACGCAGCACTCACATGAAGTATAAATGATCATTTAAAACACAATAAGTAATTGCTGTAATGACTCACTATAATAAAATAATATGTAATATGTAATCAGTGTCACCCAACATGATGGAGACGTTTTGTCTGCACGGATGAAGATTCAGTCATGTTGGCGTGCTTGATGCTCAAAACGGAAAGTGAAACTCATGGCAGAACCTGCTTTTTAATTAATTCACCAAATAATTATCTAAAAACTGACTACTAACAGTGCATCCTGAGACATTAAGTCGATGCTTAAATATGATTAGAAAAATATGATGGCAAAGCAAAAGGAAGATATTCATTTGTTACATAGCTTAACACTGTCAATTCCACACCATTGATCCCACTATACACACACTATTCACACTGGAAGTGCATCAAAACTGATATTCATATTTCCTTCAGAAACATAAAATGCTCTTAATTTCTTATGATTGTGCCCACATAACGTGTATTTGTCAATAGATAGAAAACCGTGCAAATGCTTTTAATTAGTGAGCCACATCAGTATTTTAATAACCATAAAATACATAATTATCTAATTACTAGGCCCTATCTCCAGGTTCAGAGCACACAGAGCAAAGATTGTAGTAAGGTATACCCCATCCGACCTCCCTACAGTCAGCTACACTGAATCATCCAGATTCAGTGTAGCCGAATTTTCATTATAACTCTGCTAACGAGCAAAACACCAGCATATTTTCATTTTCACAATGTTGCGTGTTCTCGCTCGCATAGATCAACACATGACAGCTTCTTATAATTCTTCTGGTGGCTTAGTGTACAAGATGTTCCTACAGATCGTCAAACAGGACTGCCTTCTTCCCACAGTGACTTTGGCGCGATCCGTACGCAGAGCGTCCAACACCACCTGCGTCTCTGACATGATTAATGGCTTTTATCAACTTTCAGCATATTAAAATCTGATCTGTTTATTAGCCCGTCACCACAGTCAGTCAGTCATCATAGTTTGACACACAGCAGATGGAATGTGGGTGTGTCTGCATGTTTGTGTGAAAGTATGTCCATGTATGTGTGTGTGTGAGATTCTGAAAAGGGAATCCAGATGCAGGCCTGTTGCATTAACAGGTAATAAATGTGGACTTAGAGTCTGGGCTTTGCTCTCGCTACTTAGTCCACATGTTTTTATCTGTTTTTGTCAGTTTGTGTGTCTGTCTGTGTATTTCTTGGGCTTCACGTGGCCCTCAGCAGTTCTCCACTTTGAATCAGCCGGCTGCTGATTGCTTTTCCATCTGAGTCCCATCTGTTTTCTTTTAAAACCTCGTCTGTCTTCTGGTCTTCTCGAGACTCGAGGCTGGACTCGACATTAGAGATGTTGCTTTATTCCTAACTCGAGCTATTTAGTGGCTGGTTATTCCTTACAATGCTTCATTATAAAGTAAATATTTAAAAGTAGCCATTTTGACTCAATTTAATGTGTTTTTGACATGCTACTATACATATTTTTAGGTAAAGCCTAAACCTATTGGTTTTGGGAGTTTCGCCGACATCAAGTCAAATCCAGTACGATTTTCTGACTCGCGTCAGTCACTAACTTCGTTTCACATCTGGAGGCAAGAATGAGGCAGAATGGTGTGGAGCAACACAGTGTTTTCCCCGACTTATATCATGAGTGATGGGTTATTTGTGTCTGGAATTTCATAATGTAACAGGGAAATCTGTGAGGAGGTCCCTTATTTGTCATAATAGCAATAAGCGCTGTCATAAAACCTTGACTGCATCTTTTGGAACAACATGTTGAGACAAGTCTTCAACAAGAAGCATATAAAAGCTGGTAAATGAAAGGCTTGGCCAGTTTATAATTAACAGTGTGAAATTTGAACAGGATCATTACAAGCTTTCCCCTGTCAGAATTTATTATATTTACTTATTATTTTGACTTTGATGTACTTATACACATAAAAAAGAAACACAATTGCCAACATTTGTTTAAAATTAGTATCATCAGTTTTATTTACTTATAATACTCAGTAAGTTATTTGTCTGAAAGCTACATAGACCCATGTTAACTATAGATATCCTGATGTAATGTATAAATGAAACTCTTCTCAAATAAATCAAATGTGAGTTGATTTTCTGTGGTCAGCAAATGGCTAAAAGTAGATACCTACTTGTGTTTTCTGTCTTTCTGTGACGTCTAATCATGGAGTTTGATGAACTCCACTGGGACTGTAATTGGAACGGTTTGGTTTAATTAGATGAGACTAAGGATGCATTCACACCAACCCTCTTTAGTCCGCTTTCATCAAACTCTAGTTTGTTTGCCTGGAAATTCTGTTTCATGAATCCATAATCAATCTGGTCCACCCAAAAACCAAGGTCTTGGTTCGATTAAAGTGAACTCTGGAGAGGTTTGAATACAGATTTGGACCGGAGATCGCTCCAAAAACAGGAAGTAAACTATGGTGTAGGTCATTCTGGGTACATACAACCAAATGCTCAAATCTAGCAGAGGTTTTTATGTTGTTTCCTTCAGTAGTTCTTGGTGCAGCGCCACTACAGGCGGGGTAAAGAGAAAGTCAACTGCACCCTCTGAAAATGTTGCAATTTTGGTCCCCAATTGAACCAAGTCTACAGGACTATCAGGAGTGAAAACGCCCCAAGATTCAGTTTTTGGCCAAAAATATGCTGCGTGAGATTTTGTGAAATCACACTGCTGCAGTAAAAGATGAACATTTTAAGGATTTTGCACATCTTTAACACTAACAGAGGTTCCAGTGTGGAAGCTGCTGTAAAAGCAGATGGTTTGGCTCCTCTGGTAGCCAACAATCTGGGTTGGGATGGAGGGTGAATGCTACTCCAAATCAAGACTGGAGAGAACCCAGAACATCCTCAGCCATAAAGGGACTTAAACTGTAGGTCCATTTGGATGCTTTTACAGGACAGTCCAGTATTTTTGTTGTATTTGAATTTAGGGTTTCAATAGACTGAGTAGGGTAGCATTTTGACTTCAAATTGAGGGCATTTCTTGGAAAGGAGTCTGCGGCAACAGTATTTTGTTTCCATTGGACAGACCATTGATGGATCCGTCTATTTGTCTCTTAATAACCATCTCCTTTGTCATTACTCTCTTTCTAAATAGCCATCAGTATGCAGAGTGTGCAGTATGACCTATTAAAAGTCATTTGTCAAATTGCAGCCAACTGACCTGCCTACAATCAGGCTCAGTGTGAATATATCTTGACATGTGTTTTTCCTCCCCTTAGTCGAGTGCCTAAGGACATGTGACAGCCGAGAGCCTCTCTGAATACTAATAAAGTTAGCTGTGCTACAGTTGGCAAGGAGGGATACACACACACACACACACACACACACACACCCCCCCAACACACACACAGAGACAAATGGGAACTCTGTCAGCAGAAATGACACAGCGGACATCAACTCCATATTTGGGTAATAACATACCTGACAGTCATAGCAAGTGGCTCTGTCAGCCTTGATCATTTTTAATGCTCGTCAGCTAGAAAACATAGAATGATGCTCCAATTGCATACATGCACACACGTGCTCGGAGATCTTTCAAAGCGTGCCAAATTATTCACCCAAAAACAAACAGGATGCACATGCAGGACAGCAGTTTCATTCAGAAGTTGCGTGTGTGTGTGTGGGTGTGTGTGTGTGTATGTGTGTCCCAGCTGTGGAATCCTGTGTCTGAAGTACAGATGTTTGTGTGGCAGATGCTGCTTTAGTCCCTTAATGTTCAGAAAGGACAAAGTCTGGCATTACTTAAACAATTATATTCCAAGTGTCCTATGTTGCTAAGTTGGAAGGTTGTCCAATATAGTTTACTCATTAGTGATAAAATGTGATAGAAATCTTAATTATTGAGAGGCTATGTAATTAATTAGTCATAATGACTAAATAATTAATTTAGTCATTATTTTAATTAATGACTAAAATAATTAGTCATTATTTTAATCATTTACAGTATTCAGAGGTGCTAACTTGTCTTTACAATCACTGCATTTTGGTGGACATTTGATGTATAGATTGTGTTTTTCATAGCGCCCACCTCACCCTGTGTAAATGTTGCATAAGTAATCAAAAGACAAGCTTTTAGAAATGACAGTTTTAGTCTTCAAAGCATTTTCAGTCTACTTTTACTCCAGCTGTTCAATCAGATAACATTAAACAATGCGGGCTTGCCCTCGGCTAGCTTCACTCTTTCTATGCCACAGGCAAAACACACGAGGTAGAGTGAATGCTACGTGGCTCAGAGATTATTACACGCTGCATTCACTTGCACTTGGGACATCTGATGTTTGCGTATGTAAACTCTTGTTTAGATAGCGGGATTAGATTGCACAAGTTGATTAAATGTGCTGTGTTTTCAAAATGCCTTAATATTTTTGGAATTAATTAATCAAAATTAGGACCTTGAAGTCCAAGCCTCATGATTTGTGTTTAGAGATGCCCTGGACAGAATTTAGTGGTTGGCTTTTGATCAGTTGTTTTGAAATTGACCAGTAAACACATTTTCGTTGTTTTTGTTTTCTATCTATAATAGGATGATAGAGAAAATAGCCAACTATGAGATTTTACCAAACAATGATTTGAAAGAAATTTTATCTTTTAGTGTTTAACTGTCCAGTCTTCACTCAGAGGATTAACTTATAGTCAATTAATTTTGGTCTTTAAGCCGTTTTTGTGCTTGGAATTGCTATACTCAGGAGTAAAAAGCATGGAAATGAACAGGTTTGAGGCCAGTTATTAAGACAGTTTTGAATATTAACTTAAACAGTATCTGACTACTTTATATGATGTCTTTCTCCTGTTTAGTTCAAGCTAGGAAATGATTTGTTTATGTCACAATGTCGATTTTAACTGGAGTATAGTTGGGTATGTTTGGTCGATACACACTGAATATAAATTGGGTTTGGACGATATGGCTGAAAAACGTTTCACAATGTTAGCGTTTCATATCAGTTGCTAGTCGAAGTTTTTGTTTTAAATATCTAAAATGCTGCCAAATTGGTGGTCTGACCTTTCCTGTTTTATCCACAGTCATTTCACACCGATGTTTTTTAATGTTAAGCAGTTATGAGGCACAGCAGAAAACCTAAAACTGCTGCCATGCAAATTGCTCAACAAGTTATTTTAAAAACATAGAAATAATAGAAATTAGTTTATAAACCAATTTTCTTAAATGAAGCTATTTATTTTGGATGTATTGTTTTTTTTTTGTTATTTTTTTTTATAATTTCTTGTGAAATGGCTCAAAAATAAAAATCAAATTGAAACTGAAAGGAACAGAAAAATAAATACAGAATTCCACTGTTTCCAATTTTGTTTGATATTCCTCTCAAATACAGTTCTGTCTGAAGTGTAGCAATGTCAACCTATAACCAAGGTCTTTTGACATAATCCTGTCAGAATCAAAACCCCTCACAGGAAGTTATGATGTTCCACTGAAAACCAAACTGAAGAACATAGCTGCATCTAAAGTCTTGCTAGTGACTACATTGGGAAAAAAAATCAGATTTAATTAAAGTTTTGCTGTTTCAGCGTCATCTGTTTTGTAGCTTTAGAAATATATGCTGACTGTGTGTGTGGCAAGATTTTTTCTTTTAAGCCCAGCGACAGGTCATGTTACCAGACCTCAGCAATGTGTTAAATCCCGTGGGTGTTTTTTTTTTTTTGTTTTGTTTTTTCTCCCTCTTGATGTCTATGATTAATTTGTTTCTCATGGAGTCATCTGTGTGCACGGATTGGCTCATGCTGCAGCGGAGCTTTTGGCAATCGGTGGTAAACCTCAGTCTTTTCAGTGGACATAAACATCTCTGCCTGTTTGTCCTCTAGGGAAACATTTTCTCCTGCTAAATGATCAGTGAAATAACTACAGCGTGCATTTAATTACAGGGAAGTACTGCGTTGAACAACACTGCGTAATGCTGCTTCGCTCTGCCTTGTAGACTAAATAAAATCTTAGCATCGCTAGCATTCACTCGCCTTTTGTCTCAGCATTATAATATTCAGCAGATTTGTCCACTATTTGTAGTGCAGAGATAAACACATGCTTGGGTTTATGACGCTACATATGCAGAGCTAGCCGATGCATTATATGAGTCAGGGGGAGACGGAGTCAGCAGTTAAGAACTCAGCCTTGAGGAGTTTATTCTACCTGGCTGCCCTCATGGCTCATGCTGGAGTCCACCGTGGAACGATCCTGGGAGTCTTCATGACTGTTTGTCCAGGCCGGCTTAACTGGGGACTTTGTGTGCTCCACTCTTATGGCTGAACTTTCTGTAACTGACTGATATAAAAACCGTGCAGGTTTGAAAACCAGTTAAAGCTGGGGAGCGTAACTGTCATAAAAAGACGTTAAAACCGTGGCCATGTCGCGATAGCATAATATGAGACAGATAATCTGTGAAAAAGAACAAATAAACAAAAGCCCCTCCTCCTCCTTCTCCCAGAGCTGCTAAAATCAACCAATCAGAGCCAGGAGGAGGGGGGTCTTAGCACTGTCAGTCGTCTTTATGTATGCGCTGCTCAATGTGCTAATGGATAAGAAACAACTTAGTGCTACAGGAAAACCATTTATCTGCTGTCGTCTGTTTCCATGCTAACTAGCTTTAGCATTTACGGCAGGTTTTGCTGACAGAAGGACGCTGTATCGTAGCATAGTGGAAAGAGGAGGCTGTGAGCCACCAACTGAACAGGTGTGCCTAATACACTTACATTAGAGTCATTCCTTGAGGTTCACAATATATGAATTTGTTGGATTGCTAATGCAGGGTTTCCACCAGAAAACTTGGGGTGCTAGGACAGTCACCCAGCAGTCATGTTTCTAAGTTAAAAATGTTTAAAGTTGACAGGAAATTTGAAAATATGACTAGATAATTATAAATGTGTTATTGGAAGACATTAACAAAACCCAAATGCCTACTATGAAGTCTTAGAAAAGGCAAATATTAAAAAAATTTAAAACAAGTAAGCAATGTTTAGCCTGGTGGCCCGCCAGGCTTATAATACACTGGGGGAAACCCTGGCTAATGGGTTGCAGATGACTGAACAAGGAAACCTGCTGAGTTGTGAGATATTTTAGGTTAAATTTTGTTCAACATGAGTCTTGCCTACCAAAAACAGGGCAAACATTTTACGTCAAAGGCCAAACATCCTGGCGTTGAAGCCACTGAAGGGATCACAGACCTGAGCCAACATGCTTCTAAAGCAGCAGCATCAACGCCAGCAGCAAGTGAAAAGATCAGCAGAGCTGGAGTCCATAAAAAGGCTGTGGATGAAAATCCAGACTTTATATTACCAACAACTTTATGACATAATTTGAAATTTTATGTGTGTATAATCTACGCGGGATTTTTTGCCTCTCTCGTCTCCTTCTATCATTACAACCCACATCGAGTTACAGAGCCTGGTCGCTTCGATCAAGTCGACGCAATGTGACAGCGAGGAATTTCAGCAGGACAAAAGAAAAAACCAACAAGGAATTCTTCTCATGCCGGCCTTTTTGTGCTTCGGATTTTCGAAACTTAAATCAACACAAGCTGAAAAAAGAAATCGTCCCGGTTTTTCACACCGAGTCAGGCTCGGGCATGTCGAAGTCGGTGTGTCTGTTGTCTTAGCAGGTTCATCAGACCACATGAGGTTTTTAAGTGTCTTCTCTTACTGGGTAGTGCCAGCAAACGCACATGCACACTCCATGCACAGCGTGCCGGGGTGTCAAAGCAAGTCGTAAATCTCTTGCAGATCATTTTTTCCAGATCTTTACTTGAGCTATCTGTGTTTCTCTTTGTTATACTTTGCAGTCATTGCAAACCGCCCGGCCTGTTTTTCAAGCAAAGTATAAGTGATCTTATTGGAGTTTTGAATTTCTTATATTTTTCTATTATCTGGCTGTGACAATGATACAGACAAAATTCAATCTATCAATTAAAATCGGCAAGAAAAGCAGATGTCGGTACTTTTTGAACACAAGTTTGTTTCTGAAATTGGTCAGACTACTTGTCATATTCTTTTTCTTCCTTTACTGTATCAATACAAGTCCAGCTTACCCCATGTTACCCTTCCAATCTCCCTCTCTCTTCTCCCTCCTTTTCTCTCCTACTCACTCTGTTTTTTTTTTTTTCACTTTTCCCGGCATGGAAAAGAGCTCATCAGTGGGGTAATAAAACACAGGTGCACGCTTTATAACGCTCCACTTTCAGGGGCCTGGATGCCAGACGCAGAGTACGTCAAATAAAGTTTTCAGATAATCTCCGTGGACTCTGGGAATTTGCTTCTGTCTGCCCGGACAGACCAGATGGGCGAACGCTTCTGACTCCCCACGTGATAAACAAATATTGTATTGAATTTCAAAATTCACGTCTTAATGCTTTTTTGGCATGCAAGTTACAAAAACAATAACAACAAAAAACGAACCGGTTATGTCACAAGCAAAACAAATACCGTAAAGGCAGAAACGGTTTACTTCCAGTACCGCCAAGTCACTAGGCTTTCTTAATGGTGAACATTAATAACCAGTTAATTGGACTTTAGCTCATTAGCTAAACTGTACAGATGGGCAAAAACTAAAAAAAATCATACTAAGGGTATTTTTTTTAGTGTTAAGTAACATGCAGCTCAGTCTGACTGAACTTCAAGTGACTTACAAAGAAGACAAAACAACATTAGGCTTGTATTAGTGGGTCATTTTCTCAAGATTTTCAAATCCAGGACCTTGTTTCTGAAAGGCAACCAGTGCACAGCTAATTTATTTAATTCATTTATTTCAATAAGTGAAGCTCATATAGGTTTGTTACAAACGCGGAGAAGATTGCTGACTTGAGAGATGTTAACTTCCTCAAGGAGCGTGAGACACAGAGGGTCATTGCTGAGGAAGTTGGCCATTCATTGAGTGCTGTATCCAAGTATGTCAGGGGAAAGTTGGGTGGAAGGAAAAAGTGTGTGGTGGAAAGAGATCAACAAGCATTGGGCGTGGATAAATGGATGGACTTAGAAAAGTGAATGAAGGTCGAACTTAAAAAATTTGTTAATTTGTCACATACAATCAAATTAAGTTAGTTACGTTTAACATATCAACTTAATAAACTTTCTTGTGTAAACTTAATTTGATTACTTGTGACCAGTTAACATAATATATTTAAGTTGGATTGCCTATTTTCTTGTTTCAGTGCAGATAGATGGATGTAATTTATTTAGTGTCTTAATATTTTGGTGGACAAGTCAGAAATTTGTAAAATTTATACTCACTTTGGAAAGTTAACATTAACCTTTCTTTTTGATTTTCATTGATGTTGAACAATGTTGCACTATTGTCAAAGATCAGAGAGCATAACTGATAATGAAATTGATATTAAGTAGGTTTTTTTTTTCATGGAGTTTGCATTGGGAGTAAGTGCGTAACAAACTGGTTCGGTGGGGTGAGGACAGCTCATGTTTTGTCCTTCTGTCTGACCGACTCACAGCCGGATCCGTCCAGCAGGGCAGGAGGAAAACGCGGCTCACTCGGATGAATGATCTTTTCTTTACTCTGATCAAAGCCCGCTGACACAGCTCAGTGTCGCTGTATTTATTTCTCTCTGAGGATTTGTTTTTGTTCCCTCTCCTCCTTCCTGTCCTGCTCCGCTCTCAGATTGACACTGTGTACACGTCCGTGTGAATTAGTGTTTTCGCGTGTTTTTTCTCCACGCGTCTGTTTACGATAGCCGTGCCCATTCCCGTGCGTGCGTTTGCATCGCTCCACGTGCTAGCGTAGTTGGAGTTGGTCTTATTTGCCTCTTTGCCTTTTCACTGCTCTAGTTTTTTTTGTTTTTTTTCTCTGCGGTGTTAATTTCCTACATGAACCAATTTGCACTGCACTTCTAGGGCATTATGCTGGACTTTTCTCAGTCCATCTCCACTTAAGGTGAATTTTAGCTACAAATTTAAATGTATTTTATTGCCTGTTTTAATTTGAAAGACCAACACGAAGTAGCAACTTTCTGTAAAGTGGAAAGAAAATGCCTTTGAAGATTTTCTTGCATACAAAATTGAAAGCTATGGTGCGAGTAGCAGTCTTTATTAGCCAGATAATCAGTAGATGGAGATCACTTGGATGTAATTTAAAGGTCTTCTCTCGACTACAAAGCAAATATAAATGAAGAGGAACTAGAAATTTCAACCTCAGATGAAATAATTTTGGTCAAAGTTTGTATCATGCCTTCTTTATGTCAATGGACACAAAACACAAATTTCTCATTTTTATTTGTAAACCAGATTAAAATCATGTATTATTTTCTTTCACTTCACTATTATGCACTATCACATAAAATCCTAATAAAACCCACTGAAGTTTGTTGTTGTAATAGGACAAAATGCAAAAAATATTAAAGATGTGTGATTACTGTTTCAAAGCATTGCGTCTATTCAGTCAGATTCTCATTTTATCCACCATTCGATATCCATCAAGCGACAGCAAGTAGAAAAGAGATGTAGGAAGGAATAAGTTTCAGAAATCAGATGCTACGTATTAAACTTGAAACTCCAGAACGGCAAAAAACAAATTCAAAAGGCTTAATTGATCTATTAAAACCCTGATTTGTTTTTCAGATCCCATTCTCATTGGTGCAGTTTCCGCTCTGGGAATATTTAAAGGTACGTATCATTCTCCTTCTCATAAAAGCTGTTATTTTATTCCTTCTGCGTTTTTTATTGTACGGCCGTGTTATCTCAGTAGCTTGATTTCCAGCAGTAATGCAGAGCGATAAATCCATAGTAAAGCCATAGCTCGGCGCTTAACCTCCTGACACTTTTACAGCGGACTCCTCCTCCGCATTCCCCTGTATCATTGTGGCAGGCAAAAATGTGACTCCAACACCGTTTAATGGACCGTTGTCACCGCCATCAAATTTGTCTCTCTTTCCGCCCTTTCCGCACCTTCCTTTCTGCGGTAATGTCTTTATTCCTCCGGGTCTTTCCTGTCCTCGTTTCTCACTGTGTGGCCCCGAGCCGATAATAGGCCGTTTCTCTTTGAGAAGACGGCATTTGGGCCGAGTGACATCACGTCTCAAGAGCGGACAGTTAAACCCTTCGTCAGTGATGAGGGAGCTAACAGCAGACCAACAATACGCCGCGCAGTCGGTGTTTTTACGCGTTCGTGTCGTTCACAAGTAATCCCTTTGTCTCTCAGTCAAAGGCCGTCTCTCTCCAGGCCATCTGCAGATGGCGAGGAGCCGGACTGCTGGAATCTGCCTGCGCCCCACCCAATTAGGCTTCTTCTCAGATACTATAGCGGGCTCGATTAGGAGGAGCTAAATCAGCTAATTACTGGCAAACAGGTTTCCTCACTGTCGTCAATCTCCAGAATGACCGCTGAGACGTTCAAAAATGATTGGATTGAGCGTGAGTCGGGGTGTGTGGGGGTGTGTGTGTGTGTGTGGCTTTTACTTCCATCTGTTTCTTTGGGATCATAAATTGCTGCGTTTTCTCGCCCAGCCCAGCTGTTGGAAACACAAACGGAAAAGGGGGAAATTATTTTTGTGCACATTAACTTTAGCTGGTCAGTGTTTTTTTTTTTCTGAGATTTCACCTGCATTCATGTTTCCCACTGAAAAAGCCAAAGAGGTTTTAGTGGTTTTAGCGGGGTTTTACATATTGGTTGCTAAAGGATGCAACTCATTTTTACAGGTTAACGTTCATATCTCTGCGTATTTTAAAGAGATTTTACATGATTTAATTACAAAAGTTTCTGGTGAAGCTTCATCTGCGTCCGACGTGGATGGAGATGGACAAAGATTTGGTAATGTGAGGAGTCCAATTGTTCAACCATGTGTCGTTTTCTTTCCACTTTGCAGCTAACAGTAAATTCAGCACAACCTGGCTAAAATGAATTAGTTCATGTTCATTGTTCACCAGGTAAACAGTTCACAACTCCAAACTGTTTAGATCTCATTTTGTCAGTTTGTCGGAAATAATAATAATGTAAAAACGGATAAAAACGGATCTGATATACAAAGGCTGTAGGGTAGATACACAGGCCTACATTACCAACACAAGTCCTCACAATGTTGAATTTTATCTCTGCTGCTCGTACAAGTTCACACAGCAGTCACCCGTAGCTCACCTTGAAGGAAAATGCTGGAGGTCTTCCTAATGGAAATATTTAAAGTTTGCCCCTAAAAAAC
The DNA here is from genome assembly GCA_903066815.1 of Brachyrhaphis roseni. Lineage (NCBI taxonomy): Eukaryota > Metazoa > Chordata > Actinopteri > Cyprinodontiformes > Poeciliidae > Brachyrhaphis > Brachyrhaphis roseni. The sequence goes on from CAEFZY010007109.1 coordinate 18,517, forward strand.
ACAGCAGAAATCTTTTTAGCTACAAGCAAAACACTGTTAAATGATATTATGATGATGTGCACTCCCAAGGAGTCGAGTAAAAAAAAAAAAGAGTATTGTTCAGCTTGATGTTCTCAAAAATGAGAGCAACAATAATGCAAGCCTTTGTTTCAATGTGTTCGCTGCTTTGTGTGAAATTAATTAAAGCTTGTGGTCGCAACATGACAAAGTGTGGAAAAGATCGAGGGGTGTGAACACTTTTGCAAGAAAGCGTCGTTCTCACATAAATTTCACACGGGCTCTTTCTTCCCCCCTCTGTTTTGTGTCTGTGTAGCTTCCAGTTTTCTCCGTCATTTTTCTGACCTCAAACAGGAGGGCGGATTGCGTCTAGTTTACGACCGAACACAAACACAGGGCCGCAAAAAATCCTGGGAATTTCTGGTCCGAGGCACGATGGGAACACGATTTGAGCTGAAAACGTTCTCAAACGCAGCCTGCTGTCGTGCGAATGCACTCGACGGTGCGAAGACATTTGGCACTCGCAGACGGAGCCGCGCGGCCCGTTTCCTGTTGGACGTCGTCCACGGGCAAAGTGCAAGCGGGTCCACAGGTCAAAAAGTTTGTTTTCCCGGATTTACCGCTCAATATCTATTCGTGAAAAGAGGAGGGAGGCAGGGAGGAAGAGGCTCAGAAAACGGGGGAGATGCAGAGGAATCCCTCAGCGTGAGTCCTCTGATGTGGAAAACAAAAATCTCCTTTTTAATCAGACCTCTAATGGGACACACATGAGCACCGTCCTGACCTCAACTACTCTGGCTTCTTTTCTTCTTCTTCTCTCTCTCTTTCTGTGTGTGTGTGTTTACATGTTTGTTTTTGCATGAGCACACACACACACACAGATATGCTTTTGGTAACGTCCAGACTTGTGTGGCGGATCGAACGAGGGAGAGAGAACATGCAATCGATTAAACCATCGAGGGAGGGAAACGGGACAAAGAAAATATTGGTAATCGCTCCATGCTGTTGCTCAGTTGCTCTCTCCCTTAGAAGTACTCGTACCTTGCAGCGCCCCGAGGCAGCGCAGCTGTTCATTCGCATTTCATCCAGACACCAACTTTGCGCCGTCACTCTCCTCATCCGCCGGCCTGAACTGATGGGGGGAGGAAAGGAAAGAGACAGCCTCCACATCATCCTGAGTTCAAACTCCAAACACAAACATCAGGTGGTTTCACTCAGTAGCCGGTTGCAGATGGGGAGGTTAGCTCAGTTATAAGAGAGGTCAAACATGCCAAGTAGTTAGAAAAATATTTCTGCTCTCCTTAGGTTTTTTTTTTTTTTTATGTGAGCTACGATCGCCCTACCTATGTTCAGATATGATACAAAATTACACACTTGTTAAAATGGGTGTGACTTAAATTAAGATCTTGACTTTTTTCACATCTAATGTAACTTTACACATGTGGACAAAATTGTTGGAGCCCTCAGTTAAAACCCCACAATGGTCACAGAAATAACTTGAATCTGAGAAAGGTGATAATGAATAAAAATTTAATGAAAATGAACAAATGAAAGTCAGACATTGCTTTTCAAACATACTAATACAGGATTATTTAAAAAAAAAAAAAAGCAACTCACAAAATGAAGGTCCCCTTAACTTAATATTTTGTTACTCAACCTTTTGGGGCATTCACTGCAATAAAACGATTGTGAGGTTTTCTTTCATTAACCGAGGGGTACTGACGATTTTTTCCACATGTGTAAATTTGACACAGTTTAACTGGAAAAACAAAACTATTAGAAAAAACCTATATAAAATGTAAAAAGCTAGGATAGCTTGGTTGTATAGGTCGAGGCTTCTTTTGTTACATCACTTATGGAACTGGCTCACAGCTATACAACAACATAACCATTTTAATAGAAACTGTTTTCCCACATTTTAGAATAAAAAAAACTCCAATGACTTTGGAGTTGTTTTGATATTTCAACCAAATATCCCAGCTGTACCTGAATGCAACATGAGGACCTGTTGGGAAAACCTTTAGACTTGCATTTCAAGTTTGAGTTTGAGCTGACTGAACGGTACAGGTAGATGGATCTGGTCTTCAGACGATTTTTCTCCAGTATCTGTGATGTTTAGCCTGAATTGCTTTGGTCCACTTTTCTTTCTCTGTCCTCACTGAAGTAGATGTATAAAAAAAAAAAGGTTTAATGTTACCAAATACCAGAGGTTAGCGATAGTTGGGAGTCATCCTTTAGTTTTGTTTTGATGTCATTTTTAAAAGTTGTACAATGGGCCGCAGACTTATCCACTATAAAACAATGCTGTACTTGTTTGGCGTGCATGCTGAACTAAAAGTGCTGAAATGGCAAAACCCAGAGAGATTCAACTCATCCCCAGTTAGCATTGTAAATATTTAGGAGTTAAAAAGACTAAACTAGTTTGGCTCGTTTGACAAAGTTAAAAGATCTGAAAGGCTCTTTTCTTAAAAAAAAAAAAAAAAAAAAAAGAAAAAAAAAGATACATGACAGCTCAATTTAAAGGATTTGGCCAAATTTCTGCAAGGAATTTTTTTTTTTCTCACTTTATCACTAAAAGTTCACTTAGAACTTGCAGAGAGATGTTATTTCACAGTAAGTTTGTAGACAAGTGAATAATACTTCCCAACAAGAACGAGACAGTCCGACAGGCTTTCCAACTTCAGTTGATTTAAAGATATTTAAAACAACTCCAACTAAAAATGTTTGTTTTTTGGATTCAACTCTTTATAGCAGATATTAGGAGATCATTTCGCTCGAGACGGTTGTAAATTCAGGCATTGTTTTCTCAGCTGAGCTCTTTATCAGTGTTACTGTGAGAAGTGTAGATAGTTGGCTCGGCAGGTTGCATCAGTCTGACCACCTGACTTCTGTCTGCTCCGATTCTGCCAGGAGTTTGACTTGTTTTGAGTTGCTAACTTCACCTCAGACTTGGGTCTCTGTCTATTCACGTTTGTGGATCTCCAGGGCAATGAAGATCCACAACAATTAATTTTTTTTGTGGTTTTTGGACAGCTGACATGTCAGGCTGTTATGCACAACGCCTTGTTTGGCAAAAAACCCAAAACATCTGACCATTAGCAGAGCATTAGTAGAGGGCTTGTAATTGGTTTTTGTCTTACAGTAATTGAATCCAGGAACGTAAACAGCTTGACTGAAATTAGGTTATTAATAGAACAATTATCCAAACATACAGCAGAATAGCTGAAAAGAAAATAATCAAAGCATTTAAGTGGCTCAGATTTTGACCTGACTGACCTTAAGGTAGATGTGTTAAAATAAACACTCAGAGACTTTTATTAACTGAAGAAATGTTGGAAAAATATAGTCGGACAAAACTCCTCCACAACCACTGGTATAGAAATCAATTGCTGCTAAATGTAGCTCTAAGAGCCTCCTTCATGTTTTTCACATACAAGCTCTCTATTGTCTGTTCAACTAAACACTTCAAATGTTGTAACGCTGAGGTTAGATTTCTGCTGTGCTTACCGTTTATAATAGCAGAAAAGTTAATGTGTGTACTCTAACACACAACCTTTCATTTTCACCTGACAGCATGCAGTCTGAGTTGTTCTTAGAAGTCGTCCGTATGAATTTGAAGTTGCAGGCTTTTATCCTCGTGCCTTTTTCTGCCTAATGCCACACCATGATGCTTGCAGACCCTCCTTTGGAAAAGGTGTTTACTTTAATAATAAATGAGAAAATAATATACGCAGGCATCGGAAGGATTTGTTTCAGTCACTCAGCTGAAAAAGTTGTATTCTGTGTCTATTGAATCTATATAAGTTCCATTTTTTTATTATGAGTTCCTTATTTAAGTTCACCTTTGGGTCATATTTGTTTTCATTAACTGAGATGTGCCTGTATGGAGATCTCACAACTCACATATAAATCTCTCTTCTTGGGAACCGAGTGCTGCGGGCTGACAGGGAAGAAGAAGAGGAACACGAAAATAGTCTAAAATCCTTTTTTTAAACCTGATGTTTCTGGACGTCAGACCCAACCAAAGTTCACAATGTGGTTTCAATATTTCTCCTATCTCTTCTAACAACAGTCATCTCTTTCTCTCTCTCCCCTTCTTTGTCCCTCTTTCAATCTTTCTTGCCCTCTAATCCTCGTATTTTATCTCCAACCTCTCCTTCTTTCTTTCTTCCAGACGCTGTGGTCCAAGAGGCAAGGTCACACGCTCCACTCTTGGCAGTCAGCGGTGTGCGGAGCTTTTGCAGGTGCAGAGGATTATATGTAGCTTTGGGAACCAAGCAGAAGGGGCTCTGTGATGGGGGGGACATGGGAGAAAGGAATAGCTAAGTCGACAGTGGACAGTTTAATAAAGAAAGACCAGCAGAGAGATACAGGTTTCCCCTGAGCCACCTGCTCAGCAGATCTGTGATATAAAGGAGCGAGGAGAGAATAGGACCGAACTTGATCCCTCTTTTTGCTATAGCTTGTTTAAAAAAGAAAAGAAAAAAGAGTCCTAAACTTCCAGGGACCCCGCATTGTTTTCTCAACAGAGGGGTCACATTATCACAGTTCTGCAGCTCCAGAGCCAGTGGACATCACACCACGGCAGACTTTACGAGTCTGTCTCCGCCTGAATGAGTATCAGGGGAAACGCAGACAGCCGGAGGGAAAAGGCAGGAGGGATGAGAGGGGGCCGGGTTTGGGTCTGCGCCCCGGCAGCTGCGCGACCTTCGGAGCACTGGAGCCTGAAGTGGTTTCAGGAAGAGAAAACGAGAGAGAGAGGGGAGGAAAGAAGCAGAAAAGGAGTGAAAGACGGTTAGCTAAAAATAGAATGTGTAAGCAAAGAGCACAGAGTTCAAATTAAAAATTTACGCCTTCCTACACAAAAGAAGAGCAACAGATAAAGACTAAAGTCTCAGGTAAAACAGTTCCCTTTTCCTTTTTTCTAATCAGGAAGGTCCAAACTCAGAGATACGGGTCGAAGCAGGATGTAAACTGTCTTATTTTTGCAAACTCCACAGATTTTCACAGACGCTAAATTGAGTGGAACGTAATTACGCAGAAAGACGACAAAATCTCTCACGACTTTTCAGTGAATCTGGAGTGATTATCGTTATTGTAGAAGAAATGTCCAAAAAGAAGGGCTGGCACTTTGTAAAAGTTATTTAAAAAAGGAAACTCGTCTTTTAAAGATTGAAAAGAAATCATACCCTGATCATCTGTAACATAGCTTAGCTGATATTGATTCATCTATAACTCACTAAATGTTGCTTCTCTTCCTTCCATCTTCTGCTCCGCTCTACCGTCGCTTGTCGGTAGGGCGGAGTGGTGGACAGTATTGAGTTATCCATATCATCATGGCTACTTCTCTGGGACTTTAACAGGTGCCAAGGCAAATTTGCCTCAGTTAGACCAAAAGTAATGGAAAGAGCTAGATGGCCGCGCACCGCATTGATCGATGAACCTTGGCCAGAACATTTTGCATTGGCTCAGTTTTTGGAATAAGAATCACTGACCAGCTAACTTTGGCTTTGTCTGTTCAGGATCATTAGAATTTCTTCCTAGGATCACTTTAGATGAACCTTTGCATTTCCACTTCACTATTCAAGATGAAAAACAGTAGTTGTTGCTAGTTTTGAATGACTGTAATGGCAAAAGAAAATAGAAATCCCATGTAGACAGGATGGTTTGGCAGCCATCCAGTGACATCACTGGAAAGTTTTAAGAAGTCAGCCAAGACATTGTGAAGAATAATAATAATAACATAAATGTTGCTAATATAATCAGCGGTGACTTATTTGGTTACTTTAGCAACATTTTCAATGTTTCGGGTGAGAAATACTCTATTCAACAGAGCTTCAGTCTGCAACAAAAGGTTTAGGGGTTGAATAAAGTGCAAGTAAGCGATTACATTACTCTGACCTAAGAAATCCACAGAGTGAGTGAAACATAGCAGCTTAGCGTAAGCCTCCAGGACTTGAGCTCTGACTGAAAAAATGTGTCACATCATCTGTCATTGCTCCCAGTAAACACTTTCTACTATGACGAAAACGTAAAACCCTCGACGTAAATCCACATTTCACAACCGGGGCCGTCCAACGAGCCGTTGTCGAACGTTTGTCTTTCGGTCCATAACTCTTTCTCGGCTGGACCGGGCCAGACATGACGGGAAGATTGAGGTTAGCTGCTCGGGGGACGACACCGAGCTGGAGGTGAAAGAGAGGAAAAGACAGTTACAGGAGGACACGGCACCCAGAGGAGCCGAGACGCGGTGCTGCACCGCCCCACCTGGAAACGGCACACAGGGAGAGGAAGCGTCAGAGTGATGAAGCGAGACTTTGGTCTGCTGGAGGAGAATTGGTTACGTTTGAACATCTGGGAGCTTAAATATCTGGAATATTCAGAACTTAAAACTTTGAGGTGTGATGAAAGAGAGGCAGGGGACAATAGACTTGGGACAGGATTTGTGTTCACGTCTTTATCGTACACTCCCACGTAGAAGACGTCCATCAATCAGTCCATGAGGGTGTACATCACCTATCCCCCTGTCCATTTATGTCCTAGAGAGGTTTTAGGTCTCCTCCCGTCAGGCAATTGCCAGAAAACCTCCAAAGGGATGAATGCAGAGCGGCTGATCCTACCTTCCGTGTCTCGGTTAAATCGTAGACAGACTGATAAATCTAAACCTTCGGTTTTTGACTCAACTCTTTCTTCATCACAACAGACCATAGTCAGTCCCACAAAACTGCAGACTAGACCCCTATTTTTCCTGTCCATCCTATCATCACTTGTTAACAACTCACTAAGACACTTAAATCCCTCAACTTGAGGCAGAGACTGTTCTCCCGTTCAGAGGGATTACTCCACCGTGTTACCGTTGGGAACCATGGCATCAGAGGAGCTAACTCTCCTCCCGACAGCTTCACGCTCGGTTCTGAACAGGTCCAGTTCCCTCCCCCAAACCCCGTAACCATCATGATTTAAAGACGCCAACACAACGGCATCATCTGCAAAATATCAAAAATAAGGCCCTAAGCTTCCCTCTCTGCTCCACGGCTCCACCTTGAGATCCTGCCCACTACAAACTCTCTTTCGCTCATCTGTAATCTCCCTGCCTTTTGAAATACTCAGAGGCATTTTTAATCATCCACAAGATCTCCGCTTGTGTCCTCCTCTGGCTTACGGCAGACTTGAACTCGGTTTCCTCTCTGCATCCTCGTGAAAACTGACCGAGAAAAACAATGAGGTCGTCGACGGATTTCTTTCCAGCCTGCAACCCCATCATGGGATTTTTTTTCTATCTAGCCAAATTTAGATCATTTAATAAAGCGCTCCACATAGAAGATTTATTTGCTTAATGCGTTCTTTGACCGTTTTCCAAAAATATCATAAAAGATGTTACAGTAAGTCTGCTTTATTCCCATGTTTAACCAACCGAGACAGAGAAGTGAAAAACCTTAATCTAACGACAGACCTCCTGTTTTACGTACGCCATGCCTTGAAAAGCATTCGTGTCGCCTGAACTTTTGCAGATTTTGACACATTACAAAAAAATAAAGGACATTTCAAAGTAAAATGGATGAAGTTTCTACCAGCTTCACACATCTGGAGATTAAAATTTCTACCAGCTTTACACATCTGGAGATTAAAATTTCTGTCAATTTCTTGTTCTTGCTCATGCTCAGTCAGATTAGATGGAGAATGTCTATGAAAATCAGCTATGAAGCAATGGCATAGACTCTCAATTGGATTTAGATCTGGACTTTGACTGGGCCATTTTATCACTGAACAAAATATTCCAGTGTCTCACTGTCCCTTTTTTTTTCTTTTGCAGCCTCTAAAAATGTTTTACTTTGGGTCTGCCGAAGTGTGGGATATTGTTCTACAATCTGTCCACACTGCTGGACTTCTGGCTGTCATTAGTTGCACCAAGTTTGATTTAGGGGGATCAGAGTACAAATGCATGCCACATCATTCAGATTTTCATGCTGTGTTGGTTTATTATATTATGCCTCAATAACATCCATCAAAGTTTGTCCTTGTGAAATGACAAAATGAGACTGTAGTTTTATGGCGTATTATCTACATATTTTACCTAAGTATTTTGTCATTTTAAGCAAAACGATATAAATTGACTTCCTTTTGGCCAGATGAGTACAAAACTATGTATACCGCAGAGAGTAACAGCGGGAAGAAGCTATTTTAATTTGGCTTGACGTTGGAGTGCAGCTGCTCCAGAAAGCCGTTCTAAGGATGTTTGTGTGTATTTGTGTGTGCATGTGCATTCGTAGATACAAATGTCTATTTTTTTATTACGCAGGTGTGAGTTCAAGTCTGTACCTGTGTGCTGGAGAGTCCGCATGTGTGCGTAGCTCTGGGGAAGGATTGGGTCAGACGAGTTGTGTTTAAGAGCAACGCAAAAACACAAAAATCTTACCACGTTTTTTTTTTTTGGTCTAGTTTCTGTTGCAAATATCTCAATAACTTGCAAGTAACTTCTCAGCAAGAAATAGCAACTTGTTTTAAGTCAAAAAATTCTTAACGTTGATAACAAAATACTAGCTTTAAGTGAAATTATCTAACGTTGGAATGAGAAATTTTAATTTGTGATATGGGAACAATCTTGCACCGCTGGCAGATTATTTCATTTCCAACTAGTACTTTTTCATCAATATTAAGGAATTATTGACATAAAACAAGCATCGAATTTAGAATTAAGAAATTTTATATCATTGAACTGTTTCAGGAAATCACTTGAAATTGTACTCATGTCTTATTTTATCGTTATTTCTAAATTAACAGCTCTTTACATGTTTTTTTTAATGGCTGCGACTTGTTTTATTTTTACTATAAATGGAAACCAACAGGCCAAGCGTTCTGGCTCTCTTCGCCTTAAAGTGTCGGTAGTCAAGTAGATTTATTGGTTTTGTGCATTTTCTAGGTATCCATTTAACTAAACGCGCCTGTCTTTTGTAGGCGCGGTGGCAGCCTTCGTCACCACCCCTCTCGACGTGGCGAAGACCAGGATCATGCTGGCCAAGGTACACGCTCTGCACACGCAGACACGAGCGCACGCGTCCTCCTCCGCCAGCTGCTTTTAAACACCGCTGTCAGGTGATGCCTCGCAGGCAGGGAGCAGAGCCACGGACTGGGCCCGGAGCCCGAGCGCATTTCTCCAGTGTCAGTGGGGGCGAGGGGGCAAGCTGAGGTAGAACCGGGACAGCGCACATCCATCACCTGCTCGGGGGAAGGGGAGTACGGACAGTGTTTGGGGGGGATGGAGGGAGAGACATGTTTGTGTGCATGGCTAGTGTTAAGAGCGAGGACTCATTTCTGCTACGAGGGAGTTTCCATTGCGGCGCTGCATGTCATGCAGAGGTGAAGCCAAAGCATGCTGTCCCTGCTGTAAACTCCCCCCACCCTCCTCCTCCTCTTCCTATCCTCTGTGTGGTGATATTCCTGCTCTTCCTCACCACCTTTTTCTCTTCTGGCTCTGTCCGACTGTATGTCTGGCTTCTTTCAGGGTGTCCTGCATGCGTATGTGAGCAGGACACCCCCATCGCTCTCTCTCTCTCTCTCTCACACACACACGGACTGTCCTTGGAGAAGACACAGTGTTCCATTCCCACCCCCATCCTAACTAATGAGACTGGAATCAACAAAACAATCGGACAGGCTTGGATCTCTGACGAGAAGCCGTTGGCTGGAGGTGAAACTGCACGGTATAAAAGCTTCCAGCAAACTTTATCTGACAGGCAGCTGCTGTAATCTAACCACCCGCTGAGGGCTCTGCCTGCAGCACAGATCCAGATATAACTTTATAAGGCCAAGATTTTTTTTGTTTTTTTATTTGCTCTGCAGAAAATTTTATACACAAGGAAGCAAAGTTTGGGACTTTTTTGGTCATCAGGGGGAAGAAAACACCCACAAAATGATCACGTCCTTTTGACTGAATTCAGTAATTACTATAAGATACTTGTTTTATGATGTAAAATTACCTTCTGAAAATGTCATAAAATTAGATATGGCTTTTTACAAAGAACAGGGTTCTTATGTGGTCTGGACTGGAGTTTAGATTTATGGCCCGATCCAAACTCGACCCCAAAATTCTGGCTTCTGTGGCACTTTTAATACGCCTGCAAAACATACAGCACACAGAAAACCAAACGAGAATGCGCAACATGAAGTTGTTAATCTACTTATTTTAGTGTAAACACAGGAGTAGATAGTTTAACTTGCTCAACTCAAACAGCAGCAGGATAGGATCCTGTCAGTCACACATCCCCGATGATTTGCACTTGACTCACCCTGCCGTCACAACAAGCGACAAAATGGAGCTGGAGGACGTTAAACAACAGCTGAAAATGAGTTGAATTATTTTTGAACGAAAGCAATAAAATCTTTAGGTAAAATAATGTCGGGTTTAGTTGTTAGTTCTTAAAGTGAATTGGGTCGGATCACAGAAACACAATGTTTCTGGTCTCGGCTGAGTTGGGTTAGATATAATCTTTAGTGTGGACAAATCTGGGTAGATTTTTAAGTTTAAAGTATTGGGTCAACCCTCCAAATCAATGAATTCAGCCATTCCAATCATGTCCACGGCCACACGCGTATAAACTTAAATAAGTTTGTGTCTGTCCCCCTACTGTTCCAACATGACTGTGTACAGGTGCAGAAGCCATTTTGGAATTGTCCAACATCAGTGTCTGACCTCACAAATACTCTGCTGTAAGAATGTAGCAAGATTGCAAACTGGTGCAATACATACAGTAATTGAAGCATGGATTATTTTAAAAACGAGGTTGCACAAAGACTGTAGACATCATTTTGTAAGTCAGTTATTTGAAATTATATTTTAATAAAGACAAATAAATTGAAAATGGAGCTCTTACCACTTTTTACCAGCCAGCTTTTTAGATGCCAAATTACAGAATCTATTGAAAGTGCAAATTATTATCCAGAATTTAAATGCATTTTTAAAACTAATACATTCCAAGTTATTCTAAATAGTGTTGCTACACATCAGCTGCAGTCAACGCAGGCTCAGAGCAGAACAGAACTGGTGTGGACGGTTTGGATCGACAAACCGCAGGAAGTCTGAGGGGCTGGAGCTCGGTTTCCTCGCCACACTGGATAGAAAGAAAGGGTCGTGTTGTACAGTCGGCAAAACAGGCGACCATCCAGGGACCCAGGTGGATGTGCGAAAGCCTCCACAGCGGGACTCCGACTGCCTGGTTAACCACAGTGCTGCTGCAGGCAGACCTTCTGCTCCGCTACCATTCAGCTGCTCTGCTTTCCTCAGGCCGGACTCCTGTCATCACCGAAATGCTCCCCACCAGCACAGTAAGGCCGGCTCAGGCCGCAGGGTGCAGGAACAACATTTCAGATATCGTAGAATTCTGAAAAGAGATCATAATAAAAATGTAACGTCAGAGGACAAAGTTAGCCACGTCAGGAAAATCTCTGTCAGCGATTAGACGGGACCTGTGGGTCCTCTGTGTGTGGGGGGGCGTGTGTGTGTGTGTGGACGCCCTGTTCCTCCATTCCCTCGTTCCATCGTTCCAGAGCCATAAAGGAAAAGAAAACTTGTCAGGCAGGGAGAGCAATTTCTCAGCAACCTGTCTCCAATAGAAACACGGGGAGTCTGGGTGTTTTTCCTCTTAACGCGGAGGAGAGAAGGTCCTCCTATCGATGTAACAGATCACATTTTATAGATTAACCTTTATTCCATTACGCTCTCTTTTTATTTATTTGACTTTATTTAAAATAGACAATGTGCATTATTTAACAAGTGCAACACAGGCTAATTTCCATCTTGGCAGGTTGATGGTATAAGACAAGATTACAACATTAAATCACATAATCTGTCAAATCACAAAATTCTGAAGACTGTAAGATGCTTTCTTTTTTTTTCTTTTTTTTACTGTGGGATCTTATGGTCTCCCCTGTTTTAATTTTGCTTGTAAAATTGTCCAGTGTAAGGGGCCAGGCCATGCAAAAATTGCATCAACTGTTAAAATATCAGAAAATTTTATTTTTATTTTCCCAAGATAAATATTTATGTCTAGTTTAAACTCTGCAGGGGACGTATAACTTTGACTTGTTTTTCTTTTTCTATTCAGACATTAATTCCCGTGTGACAGATTAAAGGTGTTGATGTTTTACATGTAAAGTCGGGGGTTCTTACAGCCATTGCAACTTCTCCATCTTTACTTAAAATGGAACAGTTTTCATCTAAGATGCAAATGAATGCAAAATTACCAAATGAGAGATCTCAACCTTTTACAGCTGACAGTTCTTTAGCAGCCTGCTGTCAGAGAGACTTCAGGAAAATCACTAATACACAAGCGAAAAACAGAGAACCAAATGTAGAACCCTGAGGTACACCAACAGTACTAGCAACCACTTCAGAAAATCTGCCATCTTTATGAAAAGGCAATTTTTGTTCAATACTCAGGTATGATTCCATCAATCATTTTATCTTAAATTTTACATTTCGTCTCCACTGCCTCTTTGTCGTTCCTCTTCTTTAACCTCCTGTTGTTCCACTCACTCGGTTGCAGTGATGGATAAAGAAAACTCTCTGCCCGGCTCGTCTGCAGAGCATAAATAACAGCAGCAGATTGATGGATGTACAGGAGGACCAGGAGAACTTGTTGAGTATTTTTTTTGTTTTCCCTCCCTTTTTGGACGGGGCAGTGGTGGTTGCTGGAGGCGACACTTGCGCTGACACAGCTGTCCCTGACCAAGAAAGATGTGGGGAGGGGGAGAAGGAGGAGGGAGGCAGCTGAAGGAATCTCCGCCAAGGAAGACTAAACAGGGTGTCTATCCGAGGAGCAGGAAGGGAGCGAGGCAATCTATCCGTCATCACACCTCTATCTGCTCTCTGTCCTCCTGCAGGCGGGCTCAGCCACGGCGGGCGGCAATATCCCGATGGTGCTCTGCGACGTGTGGAGGAGCAAAGGCTTTCCAGGGTGAGGATGTCTCTCTTCAGTCTGCTGAAAACGTGATCGACTTTTCAAACAAACAAGCAAAGCGGTTTGTTTCATCCCCGCTCATCCTCAAGAAACCTCCCGTTTTTACGTGACTCCATTCAGCTTCGCCCCCTCCCCTCCCCGGCACACAATCGAGTGCGTCGACACAAGAGAGTGGTCTCCCCGCGGGGAGCGGGCGGGGGGATTTACGGCGGCGGCTGAAAAATGAGATGCATAAAAGCTTTTTGCTGCAGACTCACTCTATCGTCCTATTGATTAAGGTGTTAGAAGGGCCAAGTGGACGGGTTTATTTGAGTGTTTTGATGTGTTTATGATACGCGCCGGACAAAAGGGGCCAGGTCTAATGGGGCCGCAGAGGGCCGCCTGTGCTAAAACAAACCCTCAGCTGTGGTGAATAATGGGCCACTTGTGTACAAGCCACCATCAGTTAGTCAGGATGCGTCTCAGCTTAATGCTCACAGCGTTTGGGACCGCTTCCCCCCTCTTTGCCTCTCTCACACACACACATATGTACTGTACTTCCCAGAACTATTCATACAAAATTTGTTTTTTTTTCCTCCACATTTTGTCACATTATGATAAAATCTGAAAGGTGTGGCACGCATTTGGAGTCGGCCGTCTTTACTTTGATGCCCCTAAATAAAATTCAGATCAACCATCTGCTTTCAAAAGTCAACTATTATTTTTATTTTTGTTTTTTTCATTCATTTACATTTTAAGATGAACAAACGTTTTGAATCAAAAGGAGTAGTTGGAAGAAAAAAATCTTACATAGTCTACACCTACTCTCAAAAGTCAATTAGCTATTGACATGCTAGAATGTCTCTAGCGTGTGCTAGAATTGCCTAGTCAAAGTTCAGAGCTAAATCCAATTAAGAATCCGTGGTAAGACAAGTACCATACCATACCAACTTTATTTATAAAGCACTTCATACACCATGAGGGCCGACGTGCTGTAACACAGTCACAGAGAAACAGCAGCAAAACAGCACAATACACTATAGACAAGAGAAAAACACAAATTACATATGAATTCACAGACAGAAACAAGGCAAAGCGAAAAACATCTCAGATTGTGTCAAAAGCCAAGGAGAAAAGATAAGTCTTTAGTAGGGACTTAAAAGCAGCAGGTGAGGAAGCCTGTCTCATGTCCAGGGGAAGGTCATTCCATAGCTTTGGAGCTGCCACAGAAAAAGCACGATCCCCCCTGAGCTTGCACTTAGTCTTTGGCACCTTCAGGAGTGTTTAAATGCATTCTTCATCTCATCTGTACTGAGTTTGAGCTATTCCGGACGTTTTTTGTGGGGGCAAACATTTTAGTTGGTGGAAACACAAACCAAAAGACTTGCAAATGTAATTGTTGTAAAAGGTTTTTCATCTGACAATTCTTTTGTCAGATTAAACAAAAAAAATTATAACTTTTATCCAACATCATTATTATGCTTGTGGGTCTATATCTAAAATTCCCCAAATATCAAATGTAAGGAGGTTTGTGGTTGAAACAGGAGCGAAATGTTGAAGAGGAGTGAATAGTTTTTGCAGTACTCTCTACTGTTTAGCTTCTTTATGTTGCAATGGCTCATTTGCCTGAAATCTAGTTTTTTTAAAAAAAATAAGTTTTTGTTTTTGCAACCGTTAAGAACTCTGTCAAACATCAGCAGTAGCCTCAGTTTGGAGATGTTTGGAGTTTTTCTTCCCTTCCTATCTTCTCTTTAACCTTATCCAACCCATCTTGGTCTTAGCCATACCTGCAGAACATACACGTGTAACGCTCCGCAACACGCCAAACTCCCGTTTTTCTGCTTTGTTTCTCGATGTAAGTCCTTAGAAGGCAGGCGGACGCATCTGATGGAATGCTGCAACAAAGGGGTGTGTGTGTGTGTGTGTGTATGAAGTAAAAGGTTAGACGCTGTTGTTCTCTAGGGCCAAAGGCCTGCTTGTTGCACCGGTGCATGCCTGATACAAATTGCTGGGGCTTTAAAGCTGTAATTATGGTAATAGGCCCAATTGCAGTGTAGTGAAGCTCTAAAGTGCTTCCATGTGTGCGCTAAACCCCAGAGACCCTGGCTTAGCAGGGAGCACTGCAGCCTACCTCCCCCTCTCCCGCCCTCCTTAAGCCTCCAACAGTAACCTGCAAAATACCCACGCTGCACCAGGAGTCAAGTCAGGGCTACAGACTAATGGCCGGCATGACTTGAAGCGTTTTCAGATTTACTGCTTATGCAAAACGAAGGAGAGGATATGCAAACGCACCGAAGCCACCGCACACGGCCTCCTGGAGGTGCCGAGCTCTAATTGTACCTTTGTTTTTTTTTTTGTGCTTCTTTTCAGATTAAGGTTTTATTCAGGCAGCTTCTC
This sequence comes from Brachyrhaphis roseni, assembly GCA_903066815.1. NCBI lineage: Eukaryota > Metazoa > Chordata > Actinopteri > Cyprinodontiformes > Poeciliidae > Brachyrhaphis > Brachyrhaphis roseni. The sequence continues at coordinate 33,846 of CAEFZY010007109.1, forward strand.
TCTAATTTAAAAGCTGGAGCTTTTCAGAGCAGAGCGGGTAAAAGTCAACTGAGTTGATAATAATCAAATCTGTTTTTTGTCTGATATTTTCTGCATCAACTAACTAAATTTAAAAAGTCATGTCAACGCAACAGCAGCCATTACTGATATGTCGGGAGCCTGATGTACTTTCCTGGAATGTTCTGAAAACCAAAAACATTAATTTTTTTTCCTGTTTTGTACCTCGTACTGAGCCAGGTGGTTAATCTTTTTTGGGTTGTGAGACTGTTAAAAAAAAAAAAAGCCTTTTGCAAGTTAGTTGTTGTAATTCTGCCATGTTTCTCTTTATAATCTTTTGTTTGGCCTAACACGGCAGCTAATTTAGATGCTTGTATCAAAAAGGATATGGATGGAAGGTTAAGTGGAAGAAAAAACATGCAGTAGTCAGTGTTTGTTTATTTGTTGTCCCTCTGTGTTTTATTTACTTGGTGACCAATTGTGCTTTTCTTGCTGACGTTCAAGGAAAAGTAGCATCTTCCAGCTGTAAAATTCCTGCGTTTGGCACTTATCGCTTGCTGTAGTTGTGACTTTAAGTTATTGATGAGCTTAAAAACTGTTCTCTCAATTAAAGAACATGGAGCTAAAGCTAAATTTAGTGTTTCATTAAAAAAATACATTCAAACATAGAAGCATGTTAGCCGCTGCATAACTGATTGCTTCTGGAGTTATTGTCGTTTATTTATTTATGTAAAAAGTGAAAATGCACATCACAAACTATGCCAGAGTTAGCCATAAAGGCTATTTTTCATCTAGAAAACTTATACTGATTGCACACAGAACAATGAATATAAATGTAATACATTGCAGGGCAATAGAAACAAATTAACAAGTTTCTTCAAAAAAGAGAAAAGTAATAAATAAAAAGGCTTTTTATCAGGTTACAAATTTAAAAGGAATAAATTTGTAACCTGCACAATACAAGCAATACATAAAAAACCAGAATGAAAATAAGAATCGTGATCTGTGTCTGCGTACTTAAACGAATGAAAAAGGAAAAACAGGGCTCCACAAACATCTACTAACATTCTGCTGTCTGATTAATCTTAAGAAAAATTCAAAACACATAAAATAGTCCCACTTTCAGGCATCATCCCAACTGTGAAGCACAGTGGTGGCGAGATCAGAATGTGGGACAGCACTCCACCTGCGAAACGGATCAGTTTTACACACATTCTTAAAAAAAAAAATCATGAAACAGAACAAAACAGCTTCTTCAACAACACCAGCGCCAAGTCATTTTCTCTGAACTCACCACTGTTCTCCCACACACACACTCGTCTATGAGCTATTTTTAACCCCGACTCCTCAGGGAGAGGTGATTGGCCGGCAGGATGCGTCGGAGGGGGGAATACTCAGCGGGGAATGTTTGAGCCCTGGCTTGGCTCTGACGTCGCCCGGCGGTCCACACAGGTGGGCCTGATCCCAGACAGGAAATGGAACTCGGGTGGAGAGCTGAGACAAAACAACAGCTCGGCGTTTAAAAGTAGTTCACTCCTCGCACTGCTGCTTGGCTTTCCAGTGATCCAGATGACTAAGTGGAAACTTTTGAGAACTAATTTCTTAAAGTGTGACTCACTTTAAGAAAACAACAAAAAAAAGTGTTAGATATTGTTCCATAATTGGTGTTTAGAACTCCCTCTGGTTGCGACTGTAGTCCCAGAAGATGCTAAATATGGAGCTAACAGTAAGGCAAGCCACGTGGAAATGCAATGAGGGTGAAGAGTTTTTTTAAAAACTTTTAGCACATTATCTGATCATTTTAATGCCAAAATGAGGTACGAAAACAGTGTCGGTGACACGGGAGGATTTACAGTGTCGAGCTTTGGCCTCATCTTGGTTTTTTGGAGCCAGATGTGGTTGTATTTGGAGAAAAGGCGGAGGCTACAGAGGGATACTTGAAACCCAATTTAATATAAAAATGAAAAAAAGGGAAGGCAAAAACATCTGAAATATGAAAGTATTTTCAGAAGACCACCCACGCGCCGGCGAGAGGGAGTCGATGGAGCTAATGGCGTGGCGATGACTCAAAGAAACATATTTGGCTTTTCAAAAGAAAATACGTCTTAATGAAGGTCTATTTACGTGATGAAGTAGGACGGGCAAGAAATGTGAAACAAATGCCAATGTCATTAAAATAAACCGTCTGAAAACAACAAAATTTAATGTGAGCGCTTAGGATTACTGGAGGTTTTTTTGTTGTTGTTTTTTTTTTTTACTCAGATGAAAAAAAAAAAGTGGAAACTGCTTAATGACATTGGAGGAAAGGGGGCAAAATATTCACAATTTAACTCGATAAAAGGGATGTTTTGGCATAATGACACAGCAGCTGAAGTATAAATACAGACGTTCTGTGAAAATTAGTGAACAAACAGAAACATGAAGACCGAAGAACAATCCAGAAAGTCAAAGCAGGCATTTATTTTTTTTTTTGACACAACTGCAAAGCTACAGGATTGTACATCTTAAATGCAAACTCAGCTGTTATCTTAGAAGCCATAATAAGGAACTCTGGTAACTCTGGAGAAGCTGTAGAGACCCAGAGTTCAGGTGGGAGAATCTATTGGCAACTATTAGTTTCAGTGCTGACTACACTGATGAAACACAAAACCTTTTTTGTCTAATTTTTAGAGCAAATCCCTTAGTATACTTAAAATAAGAAAAAAAACTAACTTAGAAGCAACTTTTCAGTAAGATATTGAGGCTTGTTTACATCAATAATTAATATTGATTAAAAAGAAAAACCACTTGATAGACATTTTGCCACACTGTGAGTGAAAAAAATCTACCTCTGGAAGTAGGGCTGGGCGATCTATCGCGTATACTCGATGTGTCGTGATATTTTCTATTTACGATAGTTAAAATTGCTATATCGCAGATAAATTGCCTTTCAAATAATAACCTTTCGCCGTGAAATTCATTGCGAGTGTGGTTTATCCGAAACCTTATGAATGCATCACTAGTCTCTCCTCCCCTCCCGACCTGAACATTTTCTACCAATCACGCTGCGGCGGAGAAAACAAACATGGTGACAGCGAGAGTTTGAGGCGAGCCGTGAATGAGACGGCAATTGAAGACGAATCAGATGAACTCGTTCAGTTCCGAAGAGAAACAGCGCTGGATCAATAATCTGGCAGTGGTTTTGGATTTTATATGGAGGATGTCGAACAAAATGAGATAATTTGCGAAACATGTTATCAAACTACTTAATCAGACTATTCTTTCACATGCCGTTCATAGCCGGTAGAACTAGTCCTTTAAAATGAAACCTGGAGACGTAGGTGGGATTCATTTAGTGCTGTGCGATGGGAAAAATAACTCAAAACTACTCATTCTTTTTGCTCTGTGTCAGCTTTACGCTACACGTAGACTCGTTGCCATAGCAACTTATATCAGGATTCAGCACCAAAACACTCAAACATTATCCACACATACAACAGAACATTCAGTTCGTTACAGTTTTATGCTTTTAGACTTGATGTGTATTTTGCTTTTATTAGCAAGTGATCGCTGTGATAGATTAGCCAAGCTAACACAGCTGTGGTTGATTAGATAATTTAAACACCTGCTTTACTGATGATCTGTCAGTTTGTGTGTAGGTCTCCTTTTTTCTTTCTAAGTTGAATCAAAACACAACTTATTCCACAACACATCTATATGTTAAGTTTGTCAAAGTCAATCGTAACTGACCTACTTCCTTCTCCCTCGCTATTTCTTTTCTTAGTTAAAACTTATTCCTCACCTTGTCATCTAGTCTTAGTGTAGACAGTTCATAGCAAAACACTGCATCTCTTTTTATATGGGCTTACATTTAAGACTAGCAGGGAAATGGGAGCGGGAAGGAGTCTAGTTTAAAATAATATTGGAGCTCATTTAAGAATATTGTGATATATATCGTGTATCGTGATATAGCAAAAATATACCAGGACATTAGATTTTCCTCATATCACTCAGCCCTAACTGGCAGTAGTAGCCTATTTTTTAGTTTAATATTAGGAAGCTCCTATATTTTGCCAAAAAAGTTACTTGTAAGTTAGTTTCTGATAAAGATTTTTTTTTTTTTTTATCCAATATGATCAGTTATGTTTCTCTGGAAAAGAAAAAAAGAGAAAGAGTTGACATCATTCTAAAATAGTTCACGTTGCACATTTTGTTTCTGTTTCAGCTTTTTTTTTTTAAAAAAAGAAAAAAAAGTAATTGCTAAGGTCAAATCTCGCCATATTTCTGCCTTTGAGAACTTCCTTATGAGTTGATGAAAACCGAAGTCTGTTATTGCAGCGATTCAGAGGTGATTTTGTAAAATGAAAACAGACCGAAACATAAGGACTAACACTCCCACGCAAATGATAAATGCAGACAGACTTTTTATTTTTTATGTGCGGCTGTCAGTTTTTGTTCTTTGTTTTTTTTTTTTTTTCTTTTCTCGCTCGTCCCCCCCCCCTTGCGCCTGCGAGCCGAGCTCAACGCACAAGGCGGCCGTCATCCGTAACATCTGGCCAGGACCGGGGCCAGACCATGTGAGCGCGGGGGCGTATTGGCAGACGGAAGGTGTCAGTAGGCAAATGCTCGGCAAGGGAAAGACGGAGAGAAGAGGAGGGCGAGGAAAAAGGAGAAGAGACAACACGAGCATGTGTCGAAGAGGTGGATGACGCACAAAAACGAGAAGTGGAGGAGAAATCAAGTACAAGTGAGCCAGCTCGGGGAAGGGTTGGGGGTAAGGAAGGGCGTCGGATGGACGGACAGCACACCGACATGTGTGGATGTCATCTAGCCGCCGGTCAAGCACAGAGAAAGTGAGAGGAAAGGAAAGAAAGAAAAAACAGAGGGATGAGAGCTCCAGCGAGGAACAAAGGTGGGGGGTGTGGGGCTTGAAGCCTAATTCCAAAAGCAGCTGTGTGTGTCAGGAGGAGAGTTTGAGGCTCGGTTCTTGGGATATGGGCGCTCTCTCATGGCCCGTAACATCCTCTGACCTCCATAACATCAACAACGACTCGTTGGGCCCCCAAAGTCAGACCTTAAAAAAAAAAAAAAAAGAAGAAGACGACGAGAAAAACCCCGAAGTTTCATGCCGGACCATTTCCCAGCACCTGAACACCAGAAAGCCATAAATTAGTCCGGTGCTGTCAAATGTCGAAGCTAAACATGCTAAACAGCTGTCTGCTAAAAGCTAACCTGGAAGTTATTTTGTGGAACTGCTTTTGCATATAATATGGATGTTTAATCTGGCGCTGTTTGCTCATCTTTAAGAACTGTATTGTCATTCATTAAGTTTGTATCAGATTTTTATGAAAGCATAAGCATGTCCCCTGACTCAGACTTATTAAACGCCCCCCGCCACCCAAAAAATGTTGCAGACTAATATTTAATCGGACCACCATTTTCTGTGTATTGTCTCGAAAAGCTTCTGATGTCACTCGCACCGTGTGACGTCGCCTCCGCTCCTTGTAGAGATAACCAGCGACCGCTCTGTGAGCTTGAAATCTCATTTTGAACTTCGCTCATCCAGTTCCTGTTTTAAAGAGAAATCAGTATCGACTAAAATCCGTGTCACCGCATCAACTCTGATCGCTGCATCTCTTAAAAACATTTTGTTTGCGTGGAACAGATTTGAAAAGTAAATGCAGTTAAAAACGTCGCAACAGATAAACAAATGAGGGAAAAAGAGAACAAATGATTGAGCTCTTGGAAATTTGTGCATAACCTACAAATCCGCCGCACTTTTTTGGTGCTGTCAATTGGGAGTTTATTGCAGATTTTTCTCAACACTTGTTCTAAGCAGCTGCCTCAGTCTTAATTGATGTCAGGTTATAGTCCATGATTTATACAGCGAGTAATAAAAAGTCACTTTTACCATCATAAATAAGCGCAAATATCGCAAATATTTCCAAATTAGTCCCACAAACACGAAATCCTGGACTGACTGAAAAGATGTTCAGTAACATTATTTAATTTTAAGAATTCATTGATATTTTAACGGTTTGTGATCAGGTTTTTAATCAATGCATTCTGGCACAACCGGCCCTTTAAGAGCAGCCACGATCTCGATTTGGCCCAAAACAAAAATGAGTTTGACACGCCTGTGTTAGAGGTCCTTCTAGAAGTCAAGAGCGAAAACTACAACTGTGTCCATTTCTTGCCAGAGAAGGTGACGCCTTGTGATTTCCTTGTGTTCCCGCAGGCTGTTTGCAGGCAGCGTCCCGAGGATGGCCTTCATCAGCGCGGGAGGCTTCATCTTCCTGGGAGCGTACGAAAAGGTCCGCCGCACTTTACTATAGTGGGGCTTCATGGCACGAGCCCTCCCACAGCGGACCCCCGGTGTCGCCGGGCAGCTCGGTGCCCGGAGGATCACATTACCCAGGATGCTGCATTCCTGGTGGACAACGTGGAAGAGACTCTAGTGGTATTTATGATTCTGTCCTGTAATTTTGGAATGGATTTTGGAATTAAAGACTCTTTTATACTTCTTGTGATTTTTTTTTTTTCTTTCCCCCCGTCACCCTCTAGACTCCGGTCCTACGACGTTTAATGTCCGTTTGTTTAATGTTTTATCCATATTCTCGTCTCTCTGTTGAGCTCAGCCACCTGCGTAAAAGACCCACCCGGGAGACGCAGCGTTAGTTATGTCACCGTTGTTACATTCCAACTAGAGCAAAGCTGACCTCATCCCACCTACCAGAGCCGTATTTTTCCCCCTGAGACGCCGCCAACAATGGAGCACTTTGTTGAATTAACAAGCCTGTGGGGTTGATCTGGAGGCTCAGCTGCTCCACACAAGATTCTTCATTACAGCTCGAGGTCTTACCTGTCATGACTTTATTGTGTCTCTTTCCTTAGCTAGGTGGGAAACATGGAAGGAACTGAAGAGGGGGGGGAATTTTTTAAATGTGTTAATTTTACTGGATTTAGGTGGTGGAGAATGTAGGATGTCCTCTGAAAGTCTGTTTTAAACAAATTTGGGCGTATTAGCATTTAGCATCAAATTTTAGCAAGAAATCAACTGCAGCTTGACTAGATCATGAGTTAAACCCACAATGCATCAGTTCACACCTGCCGTTGTGCATGGTGTTAGTAAATGAATATTTGCTAACATCACCAAAACCGGCTCTAGCTCAGCGACTCAAATCGTTGTAGATCCCTGCCGATGTTCTGTCATTTCTGCAGATCAGATCGTGATGTTTTGCTTTTTTTTTTTTTTTTTTAAAGTCCTTTAGCCTACTTCATGCTGACCTATTTAAGTACATTTTTTAAAATTTGTTAATCAAAAAGATTGACCAGTCACAGACAGATGGACCTGTCTGTGTTTTTGTTCTCAGTCAAATTATCTTTGCTAATATTAGTTTGACAATCTGAAACCGTTAAGGAGGCAAATGCTTTCCCACAATGCCGTATTACTGCATTGATGTGGCATTTCAGATTCCTAATGCGCTGCTGCAATGAGAAATGCGTCTGGGTTCTAAGCTGGTCACAAAAGAAATTCCTGGATATTTTTCCTGCTTGCCGCCCGGGTCAGGCATATGGCTTTGATTCGGTTCGCAAAGGTTTCTGAGACATCAGCTGCTGGGATCCGCAACTTGCATGCACATTTTAATTTCTGCGTTTGATCTTCTATTACAGCGGAGCGTCTGTTTTCTACCTCGCTCCCCGCAAAAGTAGGTTGTGTGACAACAGTGGAGGGCGAGACATGTGGAAGGTTTAAAATGAAGAACAAAGGGGGAGATTTTCCAGGTTTTGTGTGGATACGGTTGAAACCAGACACATTTTTTGCCCTCCCTCACTACGAAGTTAAATAAGATCAAACTTTTCTTGTTTTATGTCAGAATAAGAAAAAAGATTTTATCATTTGGTCAATGGAAATCATTTTGATCATTCTACTGACCTAAGAGCTCTAACAAGAAACCTCTTTATGTAAACTTTAGGTTCCAAGTGTATGTTAAAATTTAGTTTCTTATTTACAAGATATATATAAGCACTTGCTTTGTTTATGTTCCACTTCTCCAAGCTCTGACATAGCTTGGCTCAAAATAAGAGCAACAAATGTGTCCCAAATGTCAGATAAAGGAATGAGCGTGGTCATGTTTAAATGCAGGGAGACATTTTGGTAGTTTTTCTGTCTTTCACATGTCAGAGTAGAGAAAACCGAAAGGACGTCAATGACAGTCAGACTGTCACTATGCTGCTATTGGTGGAGGCCTGATGACAATCATCCATCTGGAATGTACATCATCAAGTCAGGCTCAGGATGTACAAAAGCTGAAACTTCCAACAGGCCGCGGCTAGGAGGGGGTACAAAAAAACCCAACAATGCCTGCCGTCTTTGGAGCTGCGAGGAGCCAGGAGACATTCCTGCTGGAGGTTCAGCTTGGTTTCATGTCGCAGCGAGCGCTTCATTTCAACTGATGACTTCTCCATAACCACAGCGACAGGAGGGAGGAGATAAGGACTCCAAACGCTAACTCAGCTCTTAACATCCGCTCGAAACCAGGAAAAACTGAACAAAACAGGCACGACACCGGTCATCATAGCAAAATGTGATTTTTATTAGACACTTCAATGCCCATGTTAGACACTTCACTGTTTTTGTTATTATTATTATTATTTAGCTTTGACATTGGTACAGACGCTTTGCTTCAATAAATTAGTCTCAGAACATGAACTGCACCTCTCTCTCTCTCTGTCTATCGTCCCTTTAGGGTGAGGGAGGGGGGGATCTCTGAGTGGTCTCGGAGGTAAAGTCACCTCTGGTAGGTGTAACAGGAGGACGATGTCCTCCGCCTTACCTCTGGTACTGAAACCCAATGAAACTGCTCCGACTGAACGTGGCCCGGTGTGTTCAGGGACTGTGGGAGAAAGTGGAGGGTGCCTGAACGCATCAATCCGAGTTTGGTTCGAGCGCATTTTCACAAGCTTCCCAACAGTTCACAGCGTTATCCTCAAGACATGACGCATGAACTGCAGTGATGGAAGTGGGTGGAATACTGGCCCTTTTGCTACGACAGCGGGTGTTGTGGAAGATTACAGCAGTAACATCAGAAAATGAAGCCAAATTTGTGACTAAAGCACGATTGTAGCTTTCATTGTGAATGTGCCTTACGGGCTCAACGTACAGCGGGGCGGGGTGAGCCCAACACGCGGGAGGCGGCAGAGTCGACAGCGACAAAAACTGAAAACCTTTGGGGAAAAAAAATTAAATTTTTGTCAATGTCTATGTCTACAAGCTCGAAATATAAGCAACCTTCCGTGTGTCGAGTAGAGATGCACCGATACTTCAGCTGCTGACTGGAATCAACCGATTTTTGTATTAGCCAATATTTCAAAATTGCCTTTGTTTTCCCGACTAACATCAGGCTGTGCTGGCAACACTACTTGGCATGGAAGTTGATACTGACATAAGACGCAAGACTGTTATATATATATCTAGATATCTATATATATACAGTACAGACCAAAAGTTTGGACACACCCTACTCATTCAATGGGTTTTCTTTATTTTCATGACTATGAAAATTGTAGAAAAACCTGACAGGGCACACCTGTGAAGTGAAAACCATTTCAGGTGACGACCTCTTGAAGCTCATCAAGAGAATGCAGAGTGTGTGCAAAGTAGTAATCACAGCTAAAGGTTTCTACTTTGAAGAAACTAGACTATAAGGTGTATATTCAGTTGTTTTACACTTTTTTGTTTAGTACATATTTCCACAAGTGTTAATTCATAGTTTTGATTCCTTCAGTGTGAATCTACAATGTCAATAGTCATGAAAATAAAGGAAACTCATTGAATGAGAAGGTGTGTCCAAACTT
>CAEFZY010007120.1:0-15093 GCA_903066815.1 Brachyrhaphis roseni
ACACCTAGGGACAATTTAGAAAGACCAATTAACCTGACAGTCATGTTTTTGGACTGTGGGAGGAAGCCGGAGCACCCAGAGAGAACCCACACATGCACAGGGAGAACATGCAAACTCCGTGCAGAAAGACTCCGGCCGGGAATCGAACCCAAGACCTTCTTGCTGCAAGGCAACAGTTCTACCAACTCAAGCAAATCCTTACTGTAGTGTTTTAAGGCCACCAGAAGGTCAACACATTGCTGAGATTTATTTATGAACATCTTTCATCAAACAGAAGCTGATGATGGCTGCAGACCCTGTATTGACCCTGACCCAAAACCATTAGCAATGTTGGCTTACAGAGAAAAAATTTCTCTTTCTTTTAACTTCATGTAAGACTAACATGACAACTACACATCTCAGTGTATCTTTTTTTTTTATTTTAAGTGATTCATCAGCACAAAATGACATATTTGTAAATTTGAAAAGAAAACATGTTTAATTTTTGTACTTTCTTATTAGTAGAAATTGAAAAAGTCTTGCATAAATTTCTTTCCACCACTGTCTTCTAGCTAACGTAAAATTTTGTTCAATAAATTTGCCTTCAGAAGTCATGTATGTAGTAAATAGAGTCCACAAAATGAGTGGCTATTTACTGGTCCAGAGTCCTCTTCTAAGATGAAAACAAAATTTGCCTTTCATTTGGAAATCAGGGTCACTAGTCAGGATCAGGAAATGCGTACCACACCTTTTGGGTGTTTACTCATAAAAATGATAAAAAGCTTGTTTTTTTTTTTCCTTCCGCTTTACAACAATGCTTGATCAGATAGAATCCCAGTGATGTTACAACGTCACAAAATATGCAAAAGCTAAAACATTATGAATACAACACACTGTAATGCCAGTTCTCAACTGAATGTCAGTTTCCCATTCGCAGGAGGTAAGGGTACTGTGAACTTTGATAATGTGGCTCATAAGTAGTCGAAGAACGGAAAGACCATTTGTCTTCAAACAGTTCTTTTCCTCAGTTACACAGTGGGACGTGTAATGAAGACGGTGCAGGAGTGAATATTCTGCGTCATTCCCCCATCTATGTGACTTGGTGGTAATGAGATTTTGGGGGGCTCATGTCATTCCCTGTCCCCAGCATGTGTCTGTCAGTAGCTCCGAGGAGCCAGTAATGAGAAATCAGTGGTCTCGCTAAGGAGCGGTGATTAAAGGCCCAAAGAGGCACTGAAGCACAAACATAAACATTCAGTGCAGAAAGCTTTCTTACGATTACATGATATCCAGGGAGGATGTATACTTCCCGCCACCTCTATCTGCAATATAACGTCTCATATTTACTGAAATGACTCTGGAAATCATTTGATGGGTTTGAAATATGAGCTGAAATTGAAGCAGGGTAGTAGGGAGGAACAGAAGATTTGTGATGGAAGGGAACCATAAAGGACATATTCTGAGGGTGCAATCCTGGGAAACAGATTGTCTTTATTGTCTACCAATGGTGAGAAAAATGTTTTTCTTCTCAATGCGACTCACCATCTATCTGAAAATAGGGTATAAAATTGGCATATTGCTTCTGACAAAAAGAGTTCATCTTGACCATTGGAATATTATAGAGGACATCATTCACATATAACATGGTGCATAATTCAAATCACACTGTGCCAAATTTTCCATTTTATAATTCTATTAAATAGGTAAACTGGTAGATTAAATAAAAAAAAGATCAATCACTTGGGAAAAAAAATATCCTCATGAAAATTAATTCCTGATTTCAATTTGGGTTGCAAAATGAATTATTCAGGTCTACCAAACAATTATTTTCTCATTTTTCTTTGTTCTTCTTTTTATTTTTGTCTGTTCCCACATATTTTGCCAGAATTGTGGCTGTGAATGGCCAGTTTTTCCTTGGCACACCAGATAAACAAAGGCCAATTAACCAGGAATATGGGAGGACGCTGGTGAGAATCCATGCACACAAACACGGAAAAAATGGAGATCAGAATCAAGGACGTTCCTGCTTCCACTCAAGAGTGTGGCCAACTGTGCCACCGTCAAACCCTGCAAAAGTACATCCAAGGGATTAATAAGAATTATAAAAAATATTCAAGTACTTGTTTGCATGCAATTTAGGTAAAATCTTGTGATTAGAATTGGCCTACAAACATTTATTTTAAGACAAAGTAAGTAGAATATACTTGTTTGGTCCAGTATGTTGTTCTCGTAATCAATATTCTACAAATCGGCCACGCAAGAGTAGTTTATTTTATGTACGACCAAATCTGAACACAAAATAATACGTTCAATAATGATTTTATTTTTCATATTTTCAATAAGCCCTTTCCTTAAATTTGGAAAACATACCACTTTTATTTTAAAATAATGAAAGTTGTGACTTCATTAACAATTTAGTATAATAAAAGATTATTCTGTACTGATGTAAACAATTAGAAAAGAAGGACTAAAATAGTTAAAACATAATTATTATGAATTGACAGTATTTTTATTAAAACTAATATATTTCAAAAGGTATATTGTATATGTTTAATTTGGCGTGGGAAGCAGTGTATAAGATCTGAATCTAAATATAGTTCCAAGGGGTTTTTATTTTCTAATAGGTTTTCCACAATTTCCCAGTATTAACCTTCCTACGCAACAACTAACAAACCGAGTAACTACAAAATGATCATTGATTGACCTTCATCGTAAGCTCCTTGCTTTATGGCAGTAGACTCAAACTCTAGTCTCCAAGGGCCGGTGTCCTGCAACTTTAAGATATATCTCTATTTTAGCACAACTGGCTCCAATATTTGATCATTAGCAGAGCTCAGTAGATCTTGACTGCATGCTAGAGAGGCATTTTTGACATTAATTCAAGCGTGTAGGACAAGGGACATATAAAAGTTGCAGGACTCTGGGCCTTGGGGATTGCAGTTTGAGACTGCTTTATGGCAAGAGGAGAAAGAAGAACAGTCGAACCACAGCTAAGTGGACAGAAGAATGTGTGAATATATGAGGAAAGAAGTTTAAGTGAGGACAGTACTAAGCCAGAGTTAAAAATCAATATCATTGGAATTACTTAGACGAGAAAACTCAAAGCAAAGAGATTAATTTCATTGGGTTGAGGTGGATAGACCTCATTACCTGGTTCAAGTTAGATTTAAAAAAAAAATTGTTTTAATCATGAATTTAGTTTAGCTAAGTTTTGATTAGCCAGCTTTTTTGGTGTAACACCTCGGCAATATTTCCAAACTAAAAGAAGTTCTAATGCAAGACAGAGCATGTGAATAAAAAGGGTTTGTTCAAGGAATCAGACCAACGAAAACCCTTAGATCTGTGTCGTACTTGATCCTTTTGATCATACAGCAGAGGCTAAAATATGTAGACTCAGCTTTCAGAACAGCTAATAAGTAAAGAACTGATATATTTTAGTTTGTGTGTGAATCGTACAAGCAATATTGTCAAAGAACATTTGGATGAATTTTCACTGATTTGGGTTTTACCAAACTATCTTTCATCAACTGTGAGTCAACACAGTTGATGAAAGCGGACGCATATTTCAGTTACAGATTCATTTATGTTTTTGAGTTTATACTTGGAAACGCAGAGTTGCATTTGGTCACAAGAAACGTCTTTGCCTATCTTTCACATCATGACCACAACATACCCAATCTGTGACACTGACTTAAACTTTTCAACTGCTGAAACAGTTCATAAAGAATACAAGCATCACTACTTAACCCCTTAAGTCTATAATAGTCTTGTAAGTAGACTCAGCAACCAGTACAGTTATTATTTGCAGTTATTACATTTATGTTTTCAAATAATGGTGGCACATTTCAAGAAATGTATAAAATACACTAGTTGGTGCATCTTGATGGAAAATAATTCTGTTGTCAGAATTATTAAATGTTTCTGGTCGTTTCACAAGAAATTATTGGAAGAGGAGAGAAAAGAGAAATAGCATGACAAACAGGAAATACCTAACCATTCCAGAATCACGACAACATGATTCTGTTAATCTAGAATCAAAATTTTTACTCTATCCAATGTTAGAAAAGGAAATGGAAGATCAGAGATATTGGCTGGGGTCACTTTAAATATCAAGCACAACCCTTGTTACATGAGTGGGGAAAAATAATGTTTTCCTGGCACTTTCTCTCTGACCAAAATTATTTAGCAGTAATGAACACTCATCACATTGAGCTAAATATGCCATAAATCCTCCAGACAAGCCGTAATATCCTCATGTGCCCTTGCTGTCAGGTTTACTTTAAGCTGGTGGAAAGCCAAAGCTTTATTACCCTAAATGTTTTGTGGCAGGCAGACTCCCTTGTCTAAACAGCATGGCCCGCACCACAACAGGAAACCACAGCTGTCATCCAAGGAAAATTATGACCACTCCGAATCATTCAAGGTTGAACTTAATTTCTTCACCTGCCAAATTCAACATTATAAAGTCAGGCCATTTAGCCCGCTCGGTCAGGTGTTGGAGGCCAAATGAACGCACTCAACGGGAGCAAGCTCTCTGGACCCAGTTGATGTGTTGGAGAATAAAAACATCTGATGTGATCTGGATGAAACCAATAGATGAGGTAATATCTGCATAGATCGGGATTTAGCCAATTTAGCATGGTGAGCAGTGTGCCGAGCCGTGAACTCATTTAGCCTATTTGAGCTGATGTCAGGTTTTATTAGCCCTGCTTTTGCTATAGGTTGCGCATAATAGCATGAACATATGTGGATCCTTAAGCTGGCATAAAGGTAGGTGATTTAATTAAAGGAGGACCCTCAGGGGTGCTACTCAGACTGATTTCATGCCGCAGGGCGGACTTGTTCCGAATCCTCAATGTAGCGCAAGAGCCATGTTTCAATTGTTAGAACAAATTTGTTTTAATCGTAGCATCCCCCCACAGTGGTTTGTGTCAAATGAGGTAAAGCATTCATCCCATCTCCCCTTTTTTGTCTTGCTCAGTCTCTGTTTATAAGCACAGATTCTGACTAAGATCGAGCGCATTAGTGTAAGTAAATGACACGCCCCTAATGTGTCAAAGGTTAGCACCCTCCCAAACACCCCATTACAATGAATAATTTGGACAAGAAAAAAATTGCGATGCCACAAGCTTCCAGGCAGCGTTCTATTCAGTTTTGACAGGGCATTTCCACAATCTATTCAGCAGTCAATTTGCCTCCCCGGCTCTGATTATGTGGACTGCTACAGCAGCGGGGTTTGATAGCTGCTATAATACTGCCAGACAGACCAATTTCTCCCATCACTTCTTCCCCATGCCATTCACACACACACACACCCCCACACACACACTCCTGCACACTCTCAGTCCAGCTCTGGAGACATAAGCTAAAACTAACTGCTATGATACTCCATTGAGTCGATAGCAGATTGAGGAGAAAGAAAAAAATAAATCACTTTCCCACATTTATATTTGGGCTACCACAAGAAATCAAAAATGCCTTCCACTTCCTTTAATGACAACTCAAGGTTTGAAGATGTAGTCAGCCATGACAGTTGAACAAATTAAAAGTTCTCAATGGTGCAGACAGGATACTCAATGGACATTGTCAGCATTTCCTTGGGCTTCTTGTTTTTGGTTCGTCCCATCTCTATATGACTTCCCATCAGTAATTTGTCTGCATTGCTGGCAGAGGACTGATTGTAATAACGCCTCCACTGAATAGCACAATCAGCTCTCAAGTCTCCTGTGATTTTCCTCTGGGGTTGCTCAATCTGTCTTCACAAAATAGTGGAGAAAAACGGGGTTTCTCTCTGGTGAGCATGTGTCTTGAATAAAAACTCATTGTTTCTTACCTAATTGAGCAAATATGCATAGTAGTTAATATTTTATACAAAGTCTTGTAAAAAAAAAAAACAGAGAACTTTCAAATCTTCTAATGTTTGTCATATTAGGATGTATGTCACAGACCAACACAAAGTAATACATTGTTATAACGTGGAAAAGAAAGACAATACGTGCTTGTCATCGTTTTGACATAAATAAAAACATAAGAAACGTGTCACATACCCCTTTCGATTGATTATCTTCTAATAAAATCCAGTGCTAACAACTGTTGTCTGCTAACCACAGAGGGGGGGAAAGCCCTGTAAAAAAAAACTTTAGACTGGGAGGAAGTTCACCTTCCTTCTTCTGGACTACCATAAACAATACACCTGAGATTCAATAGAATGGTTTGGCTCAGTTTTTCACAACCTTGGTTCCCAAAGAGACACTCAAAGACAAATAGGACTCAAGTACCTTTTTGACAAAGAATCTGTGGCAAGACTTGAAAATCGCTGGCTTTACCTCCAATCTCAGCAAGACTTAGCTAGAGTACATTGCAGCAAAGGATGGAAAAATACAACCAGTGGTAGAAACACAAGGTAAATGGCCTGTGCTTGCATAGTGCTTTTTTATCAAAGTGTTTGACACAATGTTCACGCATTCAAGCATACATTCACATTCTGATAGTGGCAAGCAACCAGATTGGGAATGGGAAGTTTAACCCTCCTCGTCCTAAACGGAGCGTCGATGATCCAGCCAAATTTGCAGTACCATACTTCCGCCACACTTTGAGCTATCTGAAAAATTCCCATGGTTTCTAAAAGGGGAGACATTGTGCTTCCCAGCCAATATTGGTTTATTACGGTAATTTTACCCCCGCTGTAGCAGGGAGCAAAATTAATCTGAGGGGCAATCTTAAAACTGTAAAAATTGCAAAAATAACTTGTTAGATATTGAAAGCTCCAGTTGTTATGGATAAATGGGCAAATATATTTACTCACAGGACATTTAAAGAACTGCATACAATTAAAAGAAGCAAAAATATCCAGGCTGAAATTTTACATTTAGGACATAAAGAATTAAAAGGTGGGAATTCTTTTGCAAGGCACCATTGAAATATCACCGTATTTAAGGAAAACTGTTACAGTAACACTGCTTAGACGACACTATTTTCATTCGAGTCGTAGTGTGCCACATAACTGGAGACAAGTATATTCTTGCAGAATGCAGAATTTTTTATGCTTGTTTTATGGTTTAGTAATAAAACTGTCTGAAGTGCCAGCCTGTGCCCTCCTTCCTCATGAATTGTGGATGTGGGCAAAGGATAAAATGCTACTGCAGCCTTTGCCTGCATGAGAAAGACTCCCCTCTGGACACATGCCACAAAAACAGCAAGGCTTGAAATTGAAAATTGGGATCCATCATCTAACAGTGTCCACAGAGTAGCTCCAAAGTGATGATTGAGAGCTCTGTGCAATACCCAATGGAGTTCTTACATGAAGCATCTGAGGGCTTTGAGGTCTGAAGAATTGAACACTTAGCCTGAGGAAGAACTATTTGCACAGCTATAAAGCTTTTCTTGTTGCTGCTGTTATCTGTACCTGTGGTGCGTGATTGTAACTGGTGGAGTAGTGAACGAGCAAATTGAAAATTGTTGTATTTTGCTGTTTTTTGTTTTTTTTTTCACTTCAGAGAATCTATGTTGCTTTGTTTTCTCCCGATCTTCAAGTCTTGTTCATAGATTTCTGCTTTGACACTAGCACAGTTTTGACTTTGCTTTTAAACGGTACATCTAAACTCAATCTTAGACTGATTCCGCAGTGCTCTCCACATTTTGGAACCTTCGAAAAGCAAACCTCTAAAGCAGACTGGAGAGAAAACAGTTCAAATGGTATGTTTTCGTCGCTGTCAGCAAAACAGAAAAGGGACACGTTTGTTTTTGCTTGACCAATAATTAGATGGGATGTGATAACTTAAGGCCAAAAACGTGAGCAATCCACTAGCGTCTATAGGGCTTCACAGCATCCCGACGTGAAACCTGCCTTTTTCCCAAAGGCATCGTGTCATGATGAATTCACATAAAAAAATAGACAGTGATTTAATAGTTTGCTGATAGGGCCAAGAAATAATTGCCATGTAAAATGTCTTTGTGTTTTATATGAGCCATGTGTGGCCATCAAAAGCCTGCAGGGATCAGGCATTATACCATTGCTTGGACAATTAATTTTTGCTAATGATTTTTGGATTGATTGGCAATGGAAGAGGGTTTGTTCTCAAATGCCAAATCCTCCCCCAGCCATCTGTATGTTGCAGCCAAAATCAAAACTCCTCTGATCAGGTAAGTCAATTGTTATTCTACAATTTTGGTGAATTGAAGCACTGGTCTCCTTTGTTTCCCAGTATGTTGTTATTGGAATTATTTGGTAACCCTGCTAGCACAGCTTTAGGATTTGTCTAATCTTTATTTTATTACTTATATTTTAGAGTTTTTTTAAATGTTGTAAATATTTCACAATGTCTTCGGCCATTGTATCTGTCTTTTGCCAACCACAGTGGGCGCAGACATCTTTGCGAGCTTTTTTGTGCCTGCTTTTTAAATGTGCTAAATGGATACAAAAACAGCAGATAGTTCAGTTTAAATAAGTCGCTACATTTTCATATCCTCTTACAAGTATTTTGTACTGTCACTTTGTTGCACTGCCACCATTCAGTCTTGCAGTTGAAAAGCACCAAAGATAGATTTTCTTTTTCCCCCTGTAAGCCATGTTACATCTATTATAAAATCATTTCATAAACCCTCTCAGTTGGTGCTAATGCTTTGTCTTGCCCATCTTTGTCCTCACTCCTCCAGTTTAATGTGACACCAATGCTGACTGTAAAAAGTGTGGTTTGCATTTCAAATACAGCCTGATTAGGTCACAACTTCCCTCAGTAAGGCATTATGTGCAATTTGGAGATGTGTGAGCTTCTCCACAGCTTAGTTGTCCCCTGGACAGTTTACATGTCAAGGGTGCAACATGTGTGGCTAGCAAGGAAAGCACTTCATCAAATACTGTGATGATCAACCTACACAGGTGTGAGTGGCTCATACTTAAATGATTAGATCCCTCTATAACACAGATGTACTGTCTGCAGTATAATAGACCATCCTGAAGTTTTGTGCATATTCCAAACAGTCAGGTAACTCTTACACCACATCATGGATAATAGGGAGCACACAGTGTTCTTGATGAGATCGAGAAGACTTCTGCATGATCTTGCAGATGCCATCCAGGGTCATGTTTCTTAATGTTTGAAGTCTCATTTCAGCATGAATGGGATTTTCGTTGGTACTCTAAGCACAAAAATAACAGACTTTGAACAGGAAAAGTCTTATATATGTGTCCTCTGGATAACATGGAATATATTGTCCCTATTTGACACATACAAAGCATATCTCACCCTTGCTATTTTTAAACAACCAGGGTTGTTAAATATTTTCTACTTTAGACAGACAGAATATGCCATGGTTAGAGAATAACTATAACATTCTGTTCTCTTCTTATTTGAGTTCTGCTTGGCTACTGACACACTTTAAATAATGTAGTCCCTACGAGGTGCTCCCTTGATTCTGTATAAATTTTTAAAGTTCAATAAATGTTCTTACCCACTGCCCATACTTAATGGAACCCAGTGCTATTTTTACAAGTCTGGATTTGGAACAGTGTTCAGGGCTGGTACAGTACATATCATTTCTACTCAAACCTTTGTTCTGTCATTATTAGATAGCATCTTATCAAGAGTTTTACAGACATCTGTAAAATATATAGGAAAAGCAAAAATAAAACCAGCAGCATTACACAATGTCGTGACTCATGTTGTGAGACACATGTTTAAAAAATATGGTGCCTCTTTGTGATTGGTGAACTCAGAAAATGAACAAGTACAGATTCCCAATATGCTATAGTGTCCATCAATCCTCTTCTGCTTATTCCAGCTAGCCATACTGTTGCCTGTGTAAGCCGCGTACGTTACATTGGGGAGTTTGTTTAAGCATAAAGTTCCCTCTGAAGTTACTCTAAGCCCCCTTTTTAGCGTTAAAATTTTAAATAAAATATCTTATAAATAAATTATTGCAAAATTGTATATTTGCATAATGTGAATGCATGAGGGGTCTCTATGTTGTGGTCTGGCCACCCCTAGACATTTAGAGGTCTTTGCACATCAATGTCCACCTTGATGGTATTTTACATATGCCAAAAATTACAATCTGCCAATTTTATTTAATTTTTTTATACATATATTTGCTCTAAATTTAAAGATTTCAATATCCTGTTATGGTGCACAGAAACAAAAAATGAACAAACTCCAACAATCCTAACTCATTTCTCCATCATCTTTACATCAACCCATCTAGAAATGTAAATAGGATCAATCAAATACCGCCCTATTAGGAATGAAACAGTAATTTAATGTAAGGGGGGAAAACATTGCTCAGCATCAGTGAGATTGTGCATCTTAATGCATTTATACTTAGCGGCAGATATGAACTTCAGTTGATCTTTGACATTTTAAATGTCACATCTGTGGCGGAAAAAGTGCCTCAATTAAGAGAGAGAGAACAAATCAAAACATGAAATAATTATCTACAGGGAAAATTTTCACAGAAGACTCTATGCCTGCTCAGTCCTCTGACCCATGACTGTGTAACACAGACACTCTTCATGATTGGCTTTACAGCTTCTCTCTCCTGCGATTGGTCGGCTGAACAGACGCTAGCGCAGCCTGCGGAAGGTCTGCCTGGTGACTAATGATGCCTGAGCAGCCAAACAAAAAAAGAAAAAATTAACTTTCAATTTTAATAATGGGCACAAGGGTAAGTGCCTGATGCTTGAAGCCACACTTTCCCAAGAACATGACATGGAGGCATGCATAATTTGTTCAATTATCTAAAATATCTGAGAAGTGTGGAGGCCTTAACCTGAGGCAGCAGTTACTGCAACGACTCGTGATTTGGCCTGATGGTTCATGTGTATCTTTGTCCCCGTGTGACACATTTCTTAAAAGGAAAGAAAATCACACAAGCATGCAGAATGCATGTACTGAACCTGGATTAAACATTGTGTAAATGTAGGAGTTTCTATTACTATTTTTCATTTACTAGTTGAAAAGCGGCTATAGTTGTTAAGGTAGGTGTAAATTCAAATGTCAGTCTGCAGCACAGAAACCGACAGTATTGTTTTTCCTTTAGTCTTGTATAATCAATAGAACTTCACAGACTGACTAAGACCAAACAAACAAAAATGATTGCATTAAATTATAATGAGATCTTTTTTTTCCCCCCTTGTGCCTTTGGTTTTATTCGCTCTCTTACGCTTCCTACCCTGAAATCTGCTGGACTAAAAACACCTCAGTCTGGAATATTTTCCAGGGTTGAGTTATCTCTACAGGTGTATTGACTTGACCCATCATACTGAGTTTGATTTTCAGTTGAGTAACTTATGCATACAAAACAAAAAACCCCTTGAACTTCCAATGTTGGATTTCAGCAAATAGCTATTTGCTATTTACAAATAGCAATACTCTTGCTATTTGTAAAGCAAGACTGAAAAAAATGATTATTAGTTCTGTATAATAAATTGTTTGCTTTTAGCAAACACTTTGCACAACAAGCTAGTCTGACATGGATTATTTCTCTAGTCTGTCACAGTACTGTTTCCCATGGTCTGAGTCCTCCAGGCCCGGGTCAAATTATTTCGACAGAGCTCTGTTTGAAGAGTTGTGTGATTTTTGTCAGAAGTTTGTCATTTCTAACGTTAACGGTTTTTGGATCTGCAGGAGACATGAATACTTTTGAGGAACGTTTATTTGGCGCGATGAGGAATTATATGCATTTGTGCGATTCTTCACTGAATAACTACTACAATAATAAGCAATTTTTGTGCATTATCTCTCCACCACTCGCTTGAAAGTAATTTTCCGCTTGCAGAATCTATGTGGTTATCCTTTTTGTAAGGCTAGATGTATTTGTTTCTGCATTACTTTGACAATGTGCAGAAGCGCAAAGACGCTGTAAGTTGAACAAGAGAGTACATCTTCTTTAAAAGTAAAAGTGTCCCAAAAGGATCACGCTTATAGTCACATGCTCTCAAGGGCAAACGATTACACCCACGCATGCACGCGAAAGGATTTTGTGTTTTAGTGATTTCTTAGAATCATGTGCTTAAGGTTTTGTTTGAAAGAACAATAACAAAGTCTGTTTTTGCTCAAGCTCTTCCTTGCAATCTTTGCATTTTATTCCAAGCAGAACCCCATCTGACACTGTGTATGACATGGTAACAGTTTGTGAATGAGCAAAAGAATACCCATGAAGAGTGTTTCTCTAGTGACTCAGCAAAGAGTCACACATAATCATCTTATTGCATATACATGCTCCTTATCTCTCTCTTGTGTTTCCTTGATGTTTGAGAGAGGGGCTATAGCACTTTACTTTACAGCCAAAGGCTTTACTATTATCCAAGCTGGCATATTTTAGGGCACCGTGAGGTGTGTGTACAAGCAGGGGTGTGAGCGCGTGTGTTTGTGCGAAAAAAAAAAAAAAGCAGGCTGACATGGCGAGCGTGTCATTCAGCAGTGGGGCGACCTCATTCTGTCACACAGCCAGAGCGGCTGCCTCATGAGCAGCAACCCTGTCATCATGACTCACTCATGCATAAACAAACAAATAGACACAAGTTTACAAAAAAAATCCACACCACTCGAACATCACTTTTTGTAAGGGGGATGTGGGGTGGAGTTTCTTTTTGCGAGACATTATTTCTGCGTGTCTAAAAAAAGCATATCCTCCGAAAATCCGGCGCTTAAAATAGCAATGAGCAGTTGTGGAATGCGCAGAAAATTGTTGTGAGAAAAATGTTTATTCATCCAAAGGTTCACAAAATTCTCATGGTAAAATCACTTTAAATATTGATGTAAATTTTGCATGACGTGAAAAACTTTACAGGGCTCCTTCTATTTGGCCTGGCTTACACAATGCTTAGATGTCCAAAGGATTATAGCGAGTCAAAAATTTGCGATGCATTGGAAATTGTCAGATTGCTAACTTCTTAGCAATAGCAGGCCAATCAGAAACTCAGAAATCTAATCTTTTGCCTATTTTGCAAATGGCGGAAGAAGCTTCTTTAAAAGTTAACTTTATTTTCCACACAGGCAACTGGGAGCCAGACTTTGGTGGTTGCTGGTCATTTAATGCCCCCACAATTCTGTGAACTTTCTCCTCCATGCAACGTAAATCCATACACACCTTGGAGATATTTCTTCAAACTAGTGAAACAGTTTCAAAAAATATGTTAGTGACTTGACCCCAAGGCAACTCCAGTAGATAACAGGAAGTTTGAAACTATTGCTCAAAGTTACTGTGTTTATTCTTTTTGAACTCTCAACCTCTGTTAGTTACCGAAAATGTCATGTTTGGAGTCGTGGCCAGCCTTTCGGAAACCTCAGGCCTTCATTTTCTAGGCCATGCACATAGAAACTGACATATTAAAGGTTGTATTCGAATAGTGCAAATCATGCTTATGACCAATATATGACCGAAAAGATAATACAAAATGTTATCTCCAGGTCAGTTTTCTTTTGGATTACATTTGTAAGAGCACAGCTTGTGGAAAATGATCTTTTACACAAGTGGTAATGTCACAAGCTGCGTGACATTACCAGTGTGCCTAATATTAAAAGAAATTATAACCCCTAGCATCTGGAGGGTTTGGAAAAGAAATATTCTGAACACTTCTATTTGCAGTTCATAATGTGGAAACAGTATTGGCAGGTGAAAACTTAAGTAAAATAAAGTATTAAAAAGTTAAAAATGGTCCACAAATTGTGGGATCACATTCTAAACTCCCAAATTTAAGAGCTTGACAAACATGTTGTTCCAAACCTTGGAATTTTGAACAACTGGAAAACGAAATCAATATACTTTCAATCACATCTATATTTAGAGGATTCCTGTATTTGAGAACAGTTAATTAAAGTTTTTAAAGTGGCTTTCCAAAAATGTTGCCATTACCTATTGGCCATACTCAAAAGGCTTTTTATTAGGTTTAAAGAAAACATATTTCTGCAAGGTAAACTAAAACCACTGCTGTTGAATGACATTTTCAGAAACTGATGTGTATTGAAGTGTTTTTTTAGAGTCCTACTTTCCACCAGCGTTCAGTGGTCAAATAATCACTTCCCCAGCTAATTTGCCTGACAAGCACAGATGATTTCCAAGGAAAGGGTGTTTACTAAAGTGACCTTGACTTCTTCCCTCTTCAACTTGGCTGCCATTTACACAACAATCTGAAGAGTAAGTAATACATATTTTTTGGTTACAGCACTCTCCTGTGCTGATGAATCAGACCTCTGTCAAGTATGTTTCATTAAGCATCTATTAGCATGGTTAGAATAGATACAACTATTTAAATCTAAGCGATTGCTATTTAAAGTTTTAAAATGATGCAGTGATCAAAGATAAATTAGATAGATTAATGCAGATAGATCTAAATGAAGTTAATACTTGTACCGCCTTGGTAAATATTAATTATATGCCTGTTAGATGGTTATATTTCAAAAACAGTAATACAACAGGACTTTGAATTTTCCTGCATTGAACATTCAGTCCTAAAGATGAACAAAAGAACAAAAATGTGTTGTCACATAGTCAAGCACTTTAACTTAAATAAAAAATTGACAAAGCTAGTTTTAGTTTTATTGGAGTAATATTTGATCAGTACACTCAGCACTTTGACTCAAGTAAGGAAACTGAGTACTTTTGTCCACTACTGCAGGCTGATTATCCTGCTGCCTGTTCAGCGGCACCATAGGAGGCGAGCCAGGCAGGTACCACCAACATAGCAGCGTTCATGTGGAGAGTGGAAAAAAAAAAAAACAAATGTTAACAGGGAAGAAAAGATACAAACAATGTGTAAGCACTATAAGAATAAGCTTTTATAGCTAACTACTATCAGCCACCTTCCTGTCCATCACTCTGAAGGACTGAAGGTGCCTCCATGATGATCACGTGAAAGAATTATTTCTATTCTAAACTGTGGAATCAGACAGAAAGATGCTAAAAGTTCTTTCTTTGTTTGCTTGTCATTATCACTAACTAAGACGAGAAAACAAAACTTATAGAGATTAAGGATATTTTGTGCTGTCATTTTAACCACCTGTTGGCTAAGTGTTAGCCACTAACTAGGCTAAAGATAGACAGATAGATAGATAGATAGATAGATAGATAGATAGATAGATAGATAGATAGATAGATAGATAGATAGATAGATAGATA